>CAUYQG010063704.1:0-30385 GCA_963574415.1 Tarsius wallacei
CCGGCTAATTTTTTGATTTATTGTAGAGATGAGGTCTCGCTTGCCCAGGCGGGTCTCGAACCCGCGGGCTCAGGCAATCCACTCACCTCAGCCTCCCAAAGGCGCGGGATTACAGGCTGAGCCACCGAGCCCGGCGATTCTGATTTTTAAAACCCACATTAACACGAAGGGAATTCTTCCTTAAATAAGTGTTCAAGAGATTAACTTTCTTTTTTGATCAAACTTCCAGAATAGGGGTGCTGGCTGTTGTTGGAGTACTTTTAAACATAATTAGCGTTTACAACAACTACAGCAAGACACCCTTGAGAAAGAGCCGAGGGGACCTGGATACTCCATTTTAATCACAATTATTCCCAGGTACTTTATTTGCCAGTTTCTGACCAAACCCCAAAACTTTAGGTCTCAGGAATTGACACTGGAAGGCAGTTATTAGCCTTTGTTAGATTAGAAAGCCACCTAGACACGGCTGGGACTAGAGTGAGGCTAGAGAGGCACTCTCCTTAGGCAAAAAATGTAAGGGGTCGTCCCAAAACTCAGTAATTAAGATAATAATATTTTAATACAATATTTTCAAGGTCAAAATTAATGCAAAAAAGTTCAGGATGAGCAAAATATCAAAAATTTAAATAAAGACAGGATTCTACCTTGAACTTGTACGACCCACTTCACTCGCCTCATTCTAATCTCCTGAGTTTTGGGCACGGGCTTACACTTCACGCCTTTATGTTGGTCCAGGCTCTGAGTCCTAAACACTTTCATGTATGGCACCTTCCTAAATCCCTTCACTAAATGCCACCCTTGAATTAAATCCATTCTCTCAGTGCTTTTCCTCAGGATAGATCTCTGCTATTACAAACTTCCCGCGAGGTCCACATTCTTTTCCACTTTCTGAATGGGTGCTCCTGTCAGTTTATTCCCACCCTCCTGCCAACGGTGACAGGGAATGACTGGAGCCCAGATTCAACCGGTCTCAAAACACTTTCTTCCCTGGGACGAGAGAAAAGTGGGGGTTTGGGAGACTATGGAGAAAGCAACTGTTGTGCCTTTCGCCTGTCATTATAATATAAAAGAAAAAAAAGAAACAGCACAACTCTGGCTTTTCTGCCAGTCTTATGCCCTAAGAACCTAGCGTCTACTAAGTCCGCGTGCTCCTCCACCCCACCAGCGGTCAGAGTTGGCAGCGTACAAGGGGTTCGGACAAGTCTGCGGGCCACGCCCCCCCCCCCCATGCCGGCCACCTCCCCTTATTGGCCGAACAGCCTGTCACTCCAATCTGGCTCCCACTCCTGTTAACCATTCACGTAGTTTGGTTGCGTCTTGGCATGTTTAAGGTTGCCAATAACGAGGGATTTTTTTTTTCCCCTGAGGCGAGTACAGGTCGTGCTGTAATTACTTCATTGAAAACTCAGTTGTTCTCCCAGTGGTTAGGCAGAGACTGCTTTTGGCTTTTTTTTTCCTGCTGCCTGTTAAGATCTCCTACAGAGAGCTGCAAAAATGCCCAAAAGAAAGGTAAGTGAAATGGAAAGACAGAAGGGCGATTAGCTGTTGAAATACACATTTCCTAATAGACAGATTTTTTTAAAAAGCATTTGGTTTTTAGTTCGATTTTGTGGTGTACCGAAATGCAAGGGGAGGAAAGGGCAAAAACGGCAGTATGAGGTCTAGGATGGTCTTGCACGCAACTGGTAGTTCACTTTTGGCGTATTTGTTTAAGGCAAAGAATCGTCTGAGAGGTGTCTCCATGCTGAATTACAAACAGCCATAGCGCTGTGCTGTCGCTTCCTACCCCACCCCCCTTCCTCCGCTTACCCTATTGGAGAACACTTCTCCCAACCACACTTCCAGGCACCAGTTTCCTCCTCTGCTTCTGGCTTTCTGGGGGGAACTGTCCCATTTGGGGGAATGAAAGCCACGGCTTTCTCCTGTATTTGCCTTTGTTCTTCCCGTTTTCTTTTTCCTTTTTTCCCCTTCCCTCCTCCACTTCTTGTCATGCCAGATGGCTATGCAACGGTAATCCTATGCCATTAGGCGGCGCAGACTTCAAACTGTCCTAGAGAAGGGAGAGATTCACCGCTGTAATTAGAAACTTTAGGGGTGACAGATCTGGCGCGCTCCCAGCTCTTTAGTTAAAGGTGGAAAGGTGTTAAGGGAACCGCGTTAGATAAGCTGTTACTGATATTGGGGTAGCATGAATTTATTCATTTATGGTCGGTGCTAGTCAAGTGCTAGAGGTCTTCTGGAAACGCTCACTTCATAATCCTGGTTCCTCACAGATGGAAAATAAGTTCACACTCGGTGTTTTTTTCTGAGTCCCTTGGAAGTGAAACCGAATGTTGTTTCATTGTTTGGTAAAACCGTAAAACACGGCAAATGTAAGATATTATGACTCTTTTTATATTATTCCTATTAATCTGCTCGCCTTCCTTATTCCTAGAACATAGGAATAAGACTGAAATTCCCTTGTGCTCTGGGGCTTGTATGAGTGCTGCAATAGCTTGATAAATCCCAGCCTAAGGTGCTGCCCAGATACGAAAAAGCAAACTTTTCTAGTCACCATCACTTCCCCCTGGGATTCCCGCCACTGTGATTTTCTAGGCTTGTGCAGTTGATCTTGCTGTTTTGCAGAGCTGACAGCAACCTTGTTGCAGGTAGTGGCGGGAAGTTTTAAAATCCGCGGCCAGCTTCTCAGAATAAAGCATTGACATTGTAACAAAGAGGTTCCCTCTCACCTCCACAAAGCACTGTGGGGATTTTAGTTCTTGCATGCAGAACTTGGAAAAGAGAGTAATCTAGAGACAGTGGAACGGGTCAGTTAGGTACAATTGTACAGCAAACATAAAACAAGAAAGACAGGGAAATTGCAAGAAGCTCCGCCTTCATACGGCCTGTCCTCCTCCACCTTCTTCTTCTTCTTTTCTTTTTTCTTTCTTTTTTTATTTTATTTTGGTTTTAACACTGTCTTCAGCAGGTGGAATTCAAAATTAGAGAGGTTTGTTTTTAAGAGATGCAATTTACACAAAAATGATGAAATTGACTACCATGTGTGTCTTGAGCATGCACTTGAATCTTGTTGCACATCTGCACATTAGTAGACAGCAGTATGTAGCATGGATTCCAGGAAACAATGCGTGGCTACTTGAGCGAGAACTCAGGAAAATGTCATAGTGGTTATATTGCAACTATAATCCATATAAAGTATTTTCTGATTTATATGTTTATGTCAATGACCTTATTTCTCTGTGGCTTTCTCGTCTGCATAGGCTGCAGGTCAACGTGATATGAGGCCGGAGGTGAGTTTCTTTAGTTTTAGCATCTATGAAAAAAAATCCACTCATTTTATAAACTTGAGACACATAAGCATCTAAATAATCGATGCTGGTTGTTATAGTTGTACTATCTGAGTACCAATATGGTATGCCAGTGAGCTCTCTCAAAAATATAGTTAATATTAAAAACTCCAAACTTCTTAAAATGCAAGACCTTATTGTGCTTGTTAAGATCTGGGGAGACTTTTTTTTTGTTTTTGAGTTGGAGTCTCACTCTGTCGCCCAGACTGGAGTGTAGTAGCCGCTCCCAGCCACTGCAGCCTCGACTTGCTGGGTTCCGGTGATCCTTCCGTCTCAGCCTTCCAAGTAGCTGGAACTACAGGTGCGCGCTACCACGCCCGGCTAATTTTTGATTTATTGTAGAGATGAGGGCTCACCAAGCTGCCCAGACGGGTCTCGAACCCGCGGGCTCAGGCAATCCACTCACCTCAGCCTCCCAAGGCGTGGGATTACAGGCTGAGCCACCGAGCCCGGCTGGAAGACTTTTTTAAAGCAAAATAGTATCTTTGTCAGTTGGCAAGAAGGGGCTATATTTTCATTTCTAAATGTGCTTCTTGTTACTAGCCATTGTGCTAATTTAGCCTAGCAACTTATGCTTAATTTGGGATTTTTTTTTTCCTTAGCATATAATGGATCCAGAGGAGGGAAACATCAAAACTTATATTGCTACTATAGTATTCTCTAACCAAGTTCACAATTGCTTCCAAAATGGCAATATTTGTATAGTGTTACACCAAATATTTTCACTGTAATAAAAAATATTATAGCTTTATGTATGTATCCATAATTCTCTTAACTGACACTTGTTTTCACTTATAGCCAAAAAGAAGATCACCCAGACTGTCAGCTGTAAGTATCTTTTTTAAAGAGCAGCTCATGAAAAAAAAGAATAAAAATAAAAAGCACCTCATGTATTGCAAAATATAATTTTAAAATTCAGAGAATCCAAAATAATTTAATACAAGGTTTATTTTTGAAATTTTAAGAAAAAACATTCACACCAAGGAAATTTTTTTTTAACGCACAGTTTGAATCATGCCTATTTATTTTAGTTCAAAGGTTGGATTTCATTGTTAGTGCTGTCCCTTCAGATCTAATTTCTTCCTTTTATTCTTTTCCCACAACTTGTGTTTTTGATGCAGATGCCTGTGCCCACTACACCAGAGTTGAAGCCCAGAAGAACATCAACTACAAGGGTAAATTTCAACTTGGAATGTTGAAAGAAAATTACTATTTTTCAGAAATAATTTTTGGAAGGGCACAAAACTTTTTTCCTTTCTTTCGTTTTTGTTCAATTAGTAATATATTATACCATCCGTACATGTAAGCCCTTTGGGTGGACAATATTTTTTTCTGTATTTTGATGTCCACTGTGTTTTGGCATTTTCCTTGGGTGGAGACAGAACAATTTTGGCTGGATAGACCCATTAACTGTATATGTTTTTACCATTATATTAGCACTATGCTGTTTTCCTGGGAAAACAAAAGGTGTAAATTGTGGTAACCAAAGCAGTGCTTTGTAATAATAATAGTAACTTTAAAGTATTTGCAATGTGCTTTCATGTACATTATGGACAAAATTGACTTCATATAGACTTCTATGATCTGATGTTGTGGCTAGAAATAGAAATAACCTCGATATTAAGTTCACTGATTATTGCTTAATGCATAAGAATATTTTAAGGATTGGTTAAATTCTTAAAATTATGAAAAGTTAAAGCCACAAGAATCATTAGAGAGCATCTAACCCCATCATTTGAAGAAACTGTAAACTGTCACCATGATCATAAATTTCTTTGAAATCCTTTATTAAAAGATATTGCCGCCGGGCTTGGTGGCTCAGCCTGTAATCCCGCGCCTTGGGAGGCTGAGGTGAGTGGATTGCCTGAGCCCGCGGGTTTGAGACCCGCCTGGGCAACTTGGTGAGACCTCATCTCTACAATAAATCAAAAAAAAAAAGATATTGCTAAGACTGGGGCAAGTGAAGTTTCAGTGAGAGTTGATATATTTAATAGTAAGTGACAACAGAAAAGAAAGTTCATTTTGTTCCTATTTTGCTTTTCAAGTCTAGTATTCTATAAAATTAGGTACTTAATTTATAAGCTAAAACAAAAGGTGTAAGCTGTAGTAACCAAAGTAATGCTTTGTAATAACTACCATTTGATAATACTTTACAGTTTGCAAAGTGCTTTCACATACATTATTTTTAAATGGAAAACTTGACTTTATATAGATTCCATGCTCTGATGTTGTGGCTAAAAACATGTAGAAATAGACCTGGAATAGAATAGAAATAGAAATAAACTCAATACTAGGACTATATTAAAATAGTAAATACAGTTTATTTTCTTTTAAAAAAGAAACCATTGATAGACTAAAGCATATATTATATAATCATAGACTTTAAAAATATTTTACCTTCTTGAGTACCAGTTTATTATGTGTTAAGAGTAATAACTAATATTTACAGTTTCTAAATCAATTTCACGTGTATTTTCTCATTTTCTTCTTGCAGTATTACTCTTGTTTTACGTATAATAGTAACCTCAAAGATGTTTATGCTTTTCCTCAAGATAATGTCACATAAATGGCAGATCTGTAATTCAAACACAGATTTTCTGGCCTCTTAACCCAGTGGTCCTTCTACTACCTATACACTTAGGCAAAGAGTTTTATTGGTAAAGCAATCATGAGTCAGAGCATTTCAAACTTGTAGATGCAAAGATTGAAACATTTATATTCACAGGTGATCTCTTTTAAAAATATCTAAATTGATGCTCTCACTAACAGCATTTTTCTTTGTTATCACCAATGTCTCCATTACAATGATGAACGTACCCTCTGTAGTCAGAGAGAGTTAATTTATCAGTCTAAACTGATGCTAACAGTTGGCAGTTACCTTTCATCTATATCATTCAACATAAAAGAAAATTTATTTGATTTGTCTCAGGGAAACATTGTTTATTTATAAGGCTGCTTTAGGTTTACAATGAAACTGAAAGTATTATGTGATAATTTTGTTGATATCAGGTTTATATGTGATACTTTAAAGTTTTTCTTTAAATTATTACAATAGTTGGTAAAATGTTGGCCATTTAATCAACACAGCAGTTAAATTGTGTATGTATATATATCCTTTTATATTGCTGGACAGAAAAGAAAAACAGAAAATGATATGATGGAAAAAAGCACAGATACGAGTGCCAATGAAGTCACTGAAACCAAACAAGAAGTAATTGTTAAAGAAGACTGCAACAATGAAAATGCTAAAAATGGAGAAGTCAAAGTTACAGAGGTATCTTACAATGTTAACAGATTTATCCATTAGAAAGTTTAACAATGAGTACAATGGAAAAAATATATGCCTTTTAGTTTACAAGTTGAGAAACATTAAATGAGTAGTGGTTCTATAGTATAATGGCACCTAAGGGGAAAAGAAAAATGAATTTAAAATAGAAATTACAGGTACCAGTAGGGGGAGCAGTGGCATAGCATTGTTGTTGCTAGGACAATGCCAGTGATCATGACTTTGTACTAATATAATGACCCTCTTATTAAATACAAGCCAATCCTCTCTTTCTTTTGTCAGCACATAGGTTATTTATAAATTCCTTTCCTAGAACATATGATTTAAAAAAAATTTCCCCTGCAGATGGCAAAATAAATTATTATATAAATATATTTAGTAGGTCCTGCTTCACATATTTAATGCGTATAGCATGTTTAGGTATTGCAGTAAAATATTTAACATGAAATATAGTGACCAAATCTACAAAAAAAGCATATGCATATGTGGAAAATCTTTTGTAATGGATCTTATGATACCTGGTACAGGACTTTTCAAGTAATTTTTACAAAAAAGTCTAAATCTCATCATTATAGAAATAAAATGTATTATTTTTCTAAGCAGTATATTTTGTTTATATGTATGCTACTTATTGACAATTGCGGATTTAGAATAAATCTGTCATTCTTTTCATATTTACTTTGTGCTTACTCATATCTGTAATTAAGATTATTCAAAGAAAGGTTTCTGAATTCATTGCTTCAAATATCTATTTGTCGATGTTTATGTGGAGATATTTTAGTTAATCTCATTTATTAAAATGTTTTCCTCATTATGTGGAATTTAGGAGACCTTTTCCACAGGAAAATTACTTTCTTGTAAATGAAGTATTAGTCTTTCCACACAATACGTATAATCTAATCTAAATATTTAGGGGGAACAGTCCTAAATTTACAAATAGAATCCTGATTTTTTTTTCCACTGTGCACTTAGGCACCAACTTCTGACAAAGAAGTTGAGGAAATGAAACAAAAAAAAATTGAAGATATTGAAAAAGAGGGAGGAGAAAAGAAAGAAACAGTGGTATCAGAAGGAAAAGACAAAAAAGAAGAACAGAAAGTAGATGAAGAAGATCAAAACAAAAAAGGGAAAGGACAAGATGGAAAAGAAGACAAGGATAAAGAAGAAGATGGAAAAGAGAACAAAGATAGAAATAAGAAAGAAAAAGATGGAAAGGAAGAAGATGAAAACGAGAAAGGAGATGGAAAAGAGAAAGACGATGGAAGAGAGGGAGAAGACAAAAAAGAGAAAGGAAATGGGAAAGAGAATGAAGATGAAAAAGATAAAGATGGAAAAGAAGATGGAAACAAGAAAGAAGATAAAAAAGAAGAGAAAGATGGAGAAGGCAAAGAAGATGAAAAAGAAGAGGAAGATAGAAAGGAAGATGAAGATGGACATAAAGAAGCTGGAAAAGAGGAAGAAGGAGAAGAAGGAAAAAAGAAAAAAGAAGAAGGGAATGGAAAAAGGGATGGGAAAGAAGGAAGGGAGGAAAAAGAAGATGAAAACAAGGCTGAAGTTGGAAAAGAAGCCAAAAAAGAAGAGGTCAAAGAAGCTGGAAAGAAAGAGGAGCCTCTGAGTATTGTTTAAAACTGCCCTATATAGTTTAGTATTTTGGTAATATGAACCTTCATGTTGTAATGTTAATAAAGATAAATATTTTTATCAAAAATTTTATAAACACAGCTTTTCTTTGGCATTGATTAATTTCAGAACATCTTCATTCTGGTTATTAGTCATAAAATTTTAAACATGAAACCTATATCTATAGAGTTTGTGATTATGGCAGTGAAATATATAGAAAAATATGCTTTCAACTTTGTTGGTGAATTCCGTTTTGTGTAAGTTATGTGTTAAATCTTTGAATTTTAGTTTTACTCCTATATATGTAATAATTTCCCAAAATGTGGAATCCCGAAAAGAAAGAATTTCATCCAACATTCTTGTGGTTCTCGAGGTTACTTTTATAAAGAAGGTGAACTATTTTCATGTAATGCTAAGAGTTAGACATGTCTTTCCCAAATATAACTTTACTATAAGCTTGGGGGAAAAAATTAAATTGTATTCTCATTTTTAAAAGAAAAACAAATGTTTATTTCAGAAGGGCAGTTTTGATTATATGTGCATGCACAAAATTTTACTGGATTCATCTTAATAAAAAGACTCTTCAAAGATGATTGTGGTTTGTTTTATCTTCAAAAATGTAGTTGGTGAAACATTATAATGTTTATTTTTTTATATGATGTCATTCATAAAAGCATTTACTTTTTATTCACTGAAACACATTATTTAGTTGGGGTCTCACTCTGTTGCCCAGGCTAGAATGCAGTAGCACGGTCACTGTTCACTCAGTCTCAACCTCCTGGGCTCAGACAATCCTTCTTCCTCAGTCTCCCGGGTAGCTAAGACTACAGGCGCGTGCCACCACGCCTGGCTATTTTTAAAATATTTTTTATTGTTTTGTAGAGACAAGGTTTTGCTATGTTGCCTAGGCTGATCTCGAACTCCTAGGCTCAAGCAATCCTCTTGCCTCAGTCTCTCAAAGTGCTGGGATTACAGGCTTGAGTCACCATGCCCAACTTCACTAAAATAAAATTAGCATAAAATTTGCCATGCTAATTATTTCAAAGTGTACAGTTCAGCTATTGTCAGTATATTCACAATGTTGTGACCACTGTCCACTTCCTGAGCATTTTCATCACCTAAATAAAAACCTAGGTACCAATTGGCAATCTTTCCTTATCACCCCTGCCACACACACTCATACCCAACATTCTATCCCCTGGAAACCACTAATCTGCTTTCTGTCTCTATGGATTTGCCTATTCTAAACATTTCATATAGGTAAAGTTACATAATATGGGTGTGGCCTTTTGTGTCTGTTTTTTTTTATTCAGATTAATGTTTTCAAGTTTGTACACGTTGTAACCTATATCATTACAGCGAGTCCTTAAATAACATTTCTTTCAACGTTTTGTTATAATGTTGATCAGAAAAAAATGTATTCCCAAATGGAGCCACTGTGTGGAATTTGCAAGTTCTTCCCATAGATTTTCTCCCGGTACTCCAGTTTCTTCCACACTTCAAAGTATATGTGTAGGTTAGGTGAATTGGCATATCTAAATGGTCCCGGTATGGGTGAGTGTGGGAATGTGTGTGTGAATGTGACCTGTGATGGAAAGGAGTCCTGTCTAAACTTGGATACTATGCCCTGAGCTGCTGGAATATTATGCTCTAACCACAACTCTGGACTGGAATACGTGTTTAAATAACTATCTTGTTTTCATTAATTTAATGTATGCATAGCTCACATTTATTTCAGTGTTTATATTAGAAGTGTTTTGGTCTTTATTTATAAGTTTATTTAGAAGTTTGGTAATGTTTTTGTGACCTCTGGTGACAAAATATGCCATAGAAACTTAACTCTTGTTTATTTCAATTAGTCTATGATAAAATTGGTTTTCTTAAGCATTATTCCACTTAAAACCGCAGTTTCCAAGAACCTATCAACAACATTAAGTGAAGACTTACTGTACTTTATTTATTTTATGGCCAAATAATTTCTCATTACATTAATATACCACATGTTGTTTGTTGATTGGACTCCATGCTTTTGCAATTACGTATAACATTACTATTAACATTTATGTACAAGTTTTTGTGTGGATAAATGCTTTCATTTCCCCTGAACATAGATCTAGGAGTGAAATCACTGTATCTTATAGGAAATCTATGCTTAACATTTTGAGGAACTTTCAGACTGGTTTTCTTTTTTTTTTTTTTTTTTTGAGTTGGAGTCTCACTCTGTCACCCAGACTGGAGTGCAGTGGCCGCTCCCGGCCACAGCAGCCTCGACCTGCTGGGCTCCAGCGATCCTTTCGCCTCTACCTTCTAAGTAGCTGGAACTACAGGCGCGCGCTACCACGCCCGGCTAATTTTTGATTTATTGTAGAGATGAGATCTCGCCAAGTTGCCCAGACAGGTCTTGAACTAGCGGGCTCAGGCAATCCACTCACCTCAGCCTCCCAAAGGCATGGGATTACAGACTGAGCCACCAAGCCGGACTCAGACTGTTTTTCAAAGTGGCTTCAGCATTTTATATTCCCAATAGCAACGTATGAGGGCTCTAATTTCTCAGCATCCTTGCCCACACTTGCTAGTTTTTTTTAAAATTATTATTATAGCCATCCTAATAGGGTGATTTGGGGTTGATAAAAATAATGTGATATTTATTTGCATTTATTTAATGATGTTGAACATCTTCTTATGTGCTTGTTGGCCATTTGTATACCTTCTTTGGAGAAATGTCTATTCAAATCTTTTACCCATTCTTTAACTGTGTTGTCTTCATAGCATTGAGTCATAAGTTGTGTACATATTTTAGATACAAGTCCCTTACAATACATATGATTTGCAAACATTTTCTCCCATTCAATGGTTTCCTTTTCATTTTCTTGGTAGTGTCCTTTGTTTCACAAAAGTTTTTAATTTTGATGAAGATGAATTTATTTTTTTTCTTTTGTAGCTTATGTTTTTGTTGACATATTTAAGAATCTTGCCAAACACTAAGTGACTATGATGTAAAACTGTGTTTTCTTCTAAGAGTTTTATATTTTTACCTTGTACATTTAGATCTTTGGTAAATTTTGTGTTAAGTTTTGTGTCTGATGTGAACTAAGGGTCAAGCTTCAGTCAATTACATGTGGCTATTCATTTGTCCAAGCACTATTTGTTAAAAAGACGATTCTTTCCCCCATTATAAATCTACAATAGCAGAACAATCTTTACTAAAGATGCAGAGAAATAGACAATAGCACACACACACACACACACACACACACACACACGCAAACTACAGGGACTTCTACAGAGAAAAGTCATTCCAGAAGAACACTTGGAGCTTCTTTAGTAATGTAAGGCAGTTTTGTTTAGCTATATTTGGCAGCACATGTTTTTGGTAATATATAATGCTGATTCAGCACAATAATTGATTTTTCTGAGTATATAGTGCAGAAGTTTTTAATCTAAAATTTTCTGCTGTGACTTTAAAGAGCTTTTTCTCTTAAGCAAAATTTTGATTGGGAAGGAAACATGAGTCAAAATAGATTTTTTCTAATGGAAATAACCTTTGAATTCATACTGTAATTTAGAATGAAAAGTATGATTCAGTTTATTGCTGTACCTTGAAAAAAAAACCATTAAACAAAATTATTCAGAGGCATGTATGCTGGATAAAACCAGAGCTGCCCTTAATGCTTTCCTCAATAATATTAGCAAGTTCTTTGCTTATCATTGTTAATCCTTGTACAAACTCATGTCTAGGATGGTATGAACAAAAGGAGATACAGATCAAGTGCATGTCAGATCTCATAAACCATAATATAATAAGTGTTATTAGTGATCTACTGAGATCACACAGATACATTTTGAGATAATTTTCAAAAATAGGATTTTGATCATCCTTAAACAATAATTTTTGGTCCCAAAATTTTGTCAAAAAAATACTATTGCAGCAATTTTCCGAAATTAAAAAACAGAACTGTTAAAACAAGTTGTTTACAATATAAGGAGCAGAGAAAAGGTCCACTGAATCAGATATGTTTTAGAGCCTCCTGTGCTAAAATTGAATTAAATTAAGTCTAAGCCAGGCAGTAGGTAAATTTGTGTGAGGTTTTTTGGAATATAGAGAAGGTTTTTTACTGTGATATTTATACAATAGATGTGATCAATTTTTTATTGTTAGACACATATATTTAAGACTATTACTTATCATTAATAATAATTATTTTGTCTCATAAATACAATAATCTTTCAGATTGTGTTGGCCTCAAAATGAAAAATATTAAGTAGGCAAAAGTCTGTTTCTATATGAATTAATAATAATTTTCTCTCACATATTATCTCTGTAACTAAAGTTGTTCATTCTCATTGTTTACTAAGATTTTTTTAAATCTCTATTTTGAAAAATGCTGTTTTTCATGAGTATTATCATCTTCACATGTTTATATACCAAGTATCACATGATAGTATAAATCAAAATGATTTTTCTCACTTTAAAAGAGATAAATATTACAAATTAAATAGTCCTTAAGAACTCAAACTATGATTTGCTCTGTTACTTGACAGCATATGCCTTTTTATCCATGATAATTAAAACATGTATTTTTTTAAAATGTGCATTTAATCCCTCAGTAACTGGTTTTATTCATCCCAGGTTTTATGGAATTTACTCAATAACATATATGAACACCAAAATTTGTAAAAATTGAGTTCTAGGTCAAATAATGGGGAAGTGGATGTACATTTGTGTGACTATGTGTGTATGTTTTCTACAGGAGGGAGAAAAAATAAATTATAGAGTGAGATGGATGATTTTGAAATATTTTAGTATCCTTAGTATAAAAGGCTATTTTCTCATATAGATCAGGAATTCTGATCAAATTGTTTAATAAGGTTTTCAAATATTTACCACATAAAGTATTTACTATGTGCCAGCCACTGTTCTAAACAGTTTTTGTATATATAAACATATTTACATATAACAATTCTGTGATGTGGGTACTATTATTATTTTCATTTTGTAGATGAAGAAATTAAAGCACAAAGGCCTATCAGTGTACTTAGTGACAAATCCATTATTTACAGGATTTGAACAAATTTATGCTGCCAAATGCCTAAATTCACAAATCATTCTTCCTAATAGAATATTATCATACTCAGTGATCTACCACAGAAACAATGAACTGAGTGCCACATGTTCTCACTCAAAAGTAGACCCTGAACACCTATTATAATACTACAAAAATGGGATTGGCAGTAGCGGGATACTGCCAGGGGCATTGGGGGACACATAATATCAGTAAGGGTGCCTGATCCTAATGCAGGTGAAGTGAGGTCCAATGGGAGGTCCAAAACTTCACCTGTACCTAAACCACTTATGTACCCAATCCTGACTTGCACCCCACAACTTTAAACAAAAAAAATTTAAAAATTTTCTGTTTTGTTTTGTAAAAATATTATTTTATTCTCATAGAAATCGAATGAGAAATGTAGAGTTACCCACCATGTTACAACTTAGATTATTTAATTCATTCAGTCAATAAATCATTAGTGAGTACCTACTATGTATCAGTACCTAACTGTGATTTTTCTTCCCCCTATAGAGTTTATGGTCCAGCAGAAGAAACTAACATATTTTATCATGTAAATAATTATATAATTACAACTTTTTAATGCTAAATAAAAATAGTAAGATAGCTAAAAACAGTAAGAAGGTAATACTTGTGGGTGGTTAGCAATGCCAATTTTCATGTAATGCGCCATCTAATTCACTCACCTAGACATAAGGGTTAACTGGTCTCAGTTGGGAAGTTCTCAGTTGAGGTTTCAGGAACATGGTATCTAGGACTAGAGTAAGCACATATTTAAGAAGGTTTCTTTAGTCACATGTCTAGCACCCCAACTAGAATGGGTTTCCATATAACTGGCTTGGGCTTCTTTACAGCACAATGATCTCAGGATAGTATAATTTCTTTTATTGTGGTTGGCTTCCTCCAGAGTATGTGTTCCAGAGACCCAGGTACAAGTTGCAAGGCTTCTAGTGACCTACCACAGAAAACCACATATCTCTTCTGTCATATTTTACTGGTCCTTAAAGAAAATTTTAAAAGCCTAAATTCAAGTAGGGATAAATAGACAAGGGCATAAATATGGGAGACATGGTTCATTGGACAGCCATCTTCGGTTATTAGCTCCCACAATTTTCCGTTTGCTTTGTCCCTTGTTTTCACAACTTCTATTAGATGAATGTTGGACCTTGTAGATTTAGTTCCTATTTTTAAAAATATTTTCTCTCCTATTGTGCTTATCTCTGTCTTTTTCTTCTTTCTAGAATATCTCTTTAACATTTCATCTGCCCTATTTATTGAGTTTTGTATTTCTGGTTTTTTATGAGCTCTTTCTATGTTTTTCCTTTTTTCATATTATTATTTTCTTGTTCTCTGATGTAACATTTTCTCTTCTTGATCCTCTAATATCAATTTTACAACAGTTTGCTGCTGCTGTTTGTTTTGTTTGCTTTAAGTGTTTTATTCCCTGGATAACTGTATTTACTCCAAGGTCCTTGCCCACCTCCATTTTGGCTTGTTGGGTCTTTGCTTTTCATTTTAGAACTTTCCTCAAATGCCTGGTTTAAGATGCTTAATATTCATATTTAAGAATAAGACACTATAAAAATTGATTCAGTGGAGTGTATAAACTAATAGCACCAGGGGACATTTTGTAGGAATCTGGTTATTTCGTGCGCAGAACAAAATGACCAATGTTATTCTTGATGTTTGTGTCATCTTTGATTTCTTTCATCAGCTTTGTAGTTCTCATCAAAGAGGTCTTTCACCTCTTAGATTAGATGTATTCTAAGTTTTCTGTGGTTTTTGAAAATGGGATTGTGTTCTTGATTTGGTTCTTAGCTTAAATCGTGTTGGTGTATAGAACTACAACTGTTTTTTCAGCATGATTTTGTGACTTGAGACTATACTGAAATAACTTATGAGTGCTAGTAGTCTTTTTGTGGAATTGTTAGGATTTTCTTGATATAGAATCATATATCTGTAAAGAGATAACTTCTTCATTTCCCATTTGGGTATATTTTGCTTCTTTCTCTTGCCCGGTTGCTCCAGCTAGGACTTCCAGTACCATGTTGAATAAGAATGATGAGAGTGAACATCCTTGCCTTGTTCCAGGTCTTAGGAAGAATCCTTCCAACTTCTGCTCATTAAGTAAGATGTTTGCTGCAGGTGGATTTGTCATAGATGATTTATTATTTTGAGGAATTTTTTTTTTGATGCATAGGTGGTTGAAGGCTTTTATCATGAAGGGTTGTTGAATTTCATTAAATGCTTTGTCTGCGTCTATTGAGGTAACCATGTGGTCCTTGTTTTCACTTCTGCTTATGTGTTGGAGTACATTTATTGATTTGCATACATTGGTCCAGCCTTGCAACCCAAGCTCACCTGATCATAATGAGTAACTTTTTTGATGTGCTGGATGTGGTTCACTAGTATTTTGTTGAGGATTTTTGCATCAGTGTTTATCAGGGTTATCAGCCTGTAGTCATCTTTCTTTGTTCTGTCTTAGTCATTTTTTTGGCATCAAGAGGATGTTGGTTTCACAGAGTTAGGGAGGTGTCCTTTCTTCTCAGTTGTTTGGAGTAATTTTAATAGTTTTGGTACCACAACTTTTCCTTGAACACCTGGTAGAATTCAGCTGTGAATCCATCAGGTCAAACTCTTTAGAAACAAAATTTCAACTCATGGCTGCTTTGACCAATAGAATGTCGCAAAAGTTATGCTGCACCATTTTTGGGCCTGGGCTTCAAGACAGAATTTCTCAGACTTGGCACTATTGACAGTTTGGGGTTGAATGATTCTTTGCTATATGAGACTGTCCTGCACATTAAGGATTCCCAATCCCTGGGCCATGAACCAGTACCAGTCAGTGGCCAGTTAGGAACCAGATCACGCAGCAGGAGGAGGTAAGCAACCAGCGGGCAAGTTCCATGTTCTGTCAGATCCGTGGAGGCATTCAAGTCTCTTAGAAACGCAAACTCTGTTGTGAACTGTGCATGTGGAGAACCTAAGTTGCGGCACTCCTTATGAGAATATAATGCCTGGTGATCCTCTTCCATCTGTGGAAAAGTTGTCTTCCATGAAACTGGTCCCCGATGCCAAAAAGGTTGGGGACTGTTGCTATACATTGTAGGACGTCTAGGCGCATTCTTGGCCTCTACTAATCAGATGCCAGTTACATCTTCCCTCCATTTGTGACAACTAAAAAATATCTCCAGACATTGCCAAGTAACCTCGGGGGCAACATAGCTCCCAGTTGAGAAACACTGTTTAAAAGATAGTGCCTTTTGCTTCTTATTTCTTGGAACACTCATGTGTGCTCTAGAGAAAGCCAGCCTCTGTGCAAGAAGTGTGACTACCCTGAAATAATCATGCTATGAGAAAGCTCACATATAAAGAGAGATGCTTGGCTGCCCTTCAGCTGTACTAACCATCCCAGGTCAGATGCCAGACATGTAGATAAAAAAGCCATCTTGGATGGTCAGCCAGTAGAGTTTTAGATGATTCTAGTCTTAGCTTCTGTCATCATTTAACTGTAACCACATGAGGGACTCCAATGAAAACCATTTAGCTGATTCTTGTCAACCCACGGAATCTTGAGAAATAAGAACAATTTTTTAAGCAATTAAATATTGGAATCGTTTGTTACAAAATAAAACAAAAATTATCAAAGAAACAATGCAAGAATATTTGTACAACTAAAGCAGCCGAAGGATCCATCAAGTGTTCAGTGTAATGAATTTTAAAAAGAAAAACAAAATATGTCAATGTATATACATCATTCAGAAATTTTAGAATATCATGGATTAAAAGAACAGGCTAAAAGTTTACACATTTATATCATTTCTCTCTCCTTCCTGCTTCTTTCTGTCTCTCTGTCACACACAGTCCACAGAAATCAGGTTTTAAAAAAAATCAGAATAGCACAGAGCTTCTCAAAAACAAAACTAGAAGCTTAAAGACAGCGAGTCATATCTTCAAAACTATGAGATAAAGTAATTTTCAACCTAAAATGCTATGTCTAGACAAATTATCAACCAAGTATGTGAGTAAAGTTAAAGCATGTTCATAATGTAAAGTTTTTGAAATGTTTCTTATGCAGTATCTTAGAAAGATAACAAAGATAAATCATTTCATTATGTCAAGTGTAGATATTTTATTTTGTCAATGAAAATGTACAGAGTGCTACTCTCTAACTATGGGAAATATTCTATATTACCGCAGTCTTAAATAGATAAGGATTAGTTCCAGGACAAATAAAACATATGGGAGTAAGTTTTAAGTTACAAGTTAGGCAACTATTTAAGTCTGTGCTGCCTGAGGTAATTAGAACTTTTAGATTGCCTCTATCCCCATTTCTTAAGTTCAGAAGAAAATACCTCTTGGTGTTCAACTTCACGTTCCATTTTTATTTTATTTTAAAATATAAAGAATGAACTTTTCTCTTACAAATGGAAGAGAAAAGCCAGCCTAAAAATATTAGCTAAGAGAAAAACAAACTAATACAGCTAAATCCTTCATGAATACACACCTGTTCTAGACTTCATGCTGTGTCAGATTAACACTGATTTTCTAAGGTAGTAGTATAGAAGAGAGCTGGAGGACATAAAATATATGTGTGTGCACAAGTAATTAAAATTACTGCAGATTTACAAAATAATTCTTTTTTTTTTTTTTTTTTAGTTTGAGTCTCACTCTGTCGCCCAGACTGGAGTGCAGTGGCCGCTCCCGGCCACCATAGCCTTGACCTGCTGGGCTCCGGTGATCCTTCCGCCTCAGCCTTCCAAGTAGCTGGAACTACAGGCGCGCACTACCACACCCGGCTGATTTTTGATTTATTGTAGAGATGAGGTCTCGCCTGCCCAGGCGGGTTTCGAACCTGCGGGCTCAGGCAATCCACTCACCTCAGCCTCCCAAGGCGCGGGATTACAGGCTGAGTCACCAAGACCGGCTCAAAATAATTCTTAAACTAAACACAGTCTTCAACCATCCAGTAAAGCACGGAGAAAAATTGGTGACATGGAAAAGGACAGTTCTAAAATAAGTATAACTATAGTCACCTCATATTGATGATTACAGCAATTGTAACTACTTTGTTAATACCATAGAAAAGATGCACTAGACAACTAATTGCTCCAGAAAATTCTGAAGTCGCCGTTTTCACTCTCAACAATTGTGTACACATGGAGTATGTCATGAAAATGGAAGAAGAAATGTCTAAGGAATCAATGGAATCTTTCAGAATCTCAGTGAGAAAAGGTTAGAGGATGGTTACAAATGGTGGCATAGAAGCAAGCTGGCTTCACTTTTTCCTCCCACACAAACCAAAAAACAAATATATGGTGTCAAGATTATCACCAGTAATAGCCGAGAACTCAAATGAGGATAAGATTTTTCCCAGGGCCACAGAGAGGTGAGAAAAAGGAGTAGAAAGTAAGAAAATCAGACTTCTATATCCATGACAACTCTCCCTTGTCTGCCTGGCAACAAGTACACAGAAAATTTCCCTCCAACTACACTGGCAAAAGTGAGATCAAACGGACAATGAACTTCCCTATTATCTTGGGTTTTCTGGCAAAATATTCGTCCCTGCTTCACACCATAGAAAACATCAGAAGTACCTTAAAGGAGACACATCCCTGAAGGCAGCCAGACACAAATGTTGGGCCTAGCATCCCCTGTCATGGAAACTCTGCTCTGTAATCTGGCCAAAGGAGACACCAAATCAGAGTGGCACATGAAAAAATATGGCAGTGGTCTTTACCTATCAATAATATTAAATGTAAATGGACTCAATTGTCCAATTAAAAGGCATAAAATGACTGAATAGATAAAGAAATGAGACCTAATTATATGCTGCCTACAAAAAAATCCACTTCATCTATGAAAATGCACATAGACTGAAAGTGAAAGCATGGGAAAGGGTATTTCATGCAACTGGAAACAAAAAAAGAGTAGGAGTAGCTATACTAATATCAGATAAAATGTAATACAAATTGAAGATGCTAGTTGTAATGGCTCACTCCTGTAATCCCAGTACTTTGAGAAGCAGAAGTGAGAGGATTGCCTGAACCCAGGAGTTCGAGACCAGCCTAGGAATGGTGAGACTACATCTCTACAACAAATAAAAATCCACCCAGGTGTGGTGGCACATGACTGCAATCCCAGCTACTTGAAAGGCTGAGGGGGACAGATTGTCTGAGTCCAGCAGGTAGAGGCTGCCGTAGCATGCCACTGCACTTCAGCCTGAGTTACAGAGTGAGATTCTGACTAAAACAAAATTAAAACAAAAATCAACTACTGTAAAAAAAAACACACAGAAAGGTCATTAAATAACTATAAAGTGGTCAATTCGGCAAGGGAACATAATCGATTGTCCAGTTTTGTTTTGCCCACTTCGTTTTTGTTTACTTTGATTCAAGTATATGGAAATATACACATGTCAAGTTAAATTTGACAAAGTTTTCCAAATTTAGCACAGCTATAAGTGATAAACAACATAACATGCATTTCAGAAGTCCTTCTCATGCTCCCTTTTGGTCATTATCGATCCCCCTGGAGAGGATAACTCTAATCCTGATTTTTCACAGCATGGGTTAGTTTTATTTCCTTTTGAATTTTATATAAGCAGAATCATAAAATACGTCCACTTTGGTGCCTGAATTCTTTCACTCAACATTATGTTTGTGAGGTTCAGTCATATTTTTGTGTGAAGTGGTTGCTTGTTCAGGAGGTGAACATACAAAATTCCATTGTGTGAACATGCCTAATCTATTCATTTTATTTTCGTTAATATAGGTAGTTTACAGTTTGAGGAAAATAAGAATAAAGATGTTATGAATATCCCTGTGCATGTCTTTGGTGACAATATGCATGCATTTCTGTTGTGTGTTTACTGAAAAGTGGAATTGCTGGGTCACCGGGCATGTATTCATTCTGCCAACCAATTTTCTAAAAAGGCTTTATCAACTTGCAATTCCATTAGCATAGTGTATATTAGCTGGTGTAAAGCTACTTGCTGTATACTAAACTGATAAATGTGAAAATCTGAATAAAATAGATTGGGAAAGAAAATAGAAACTATGTGTAGAAGATACTGCTAGATGGGTAACCTAACACCCATTTTCAGTTCTCTTTCTCTTCTCATACCTCTAATCTAGAAACTAAAAAGCTAAATAATAACTTCCACAATTTTTTTTTCAGCTAGGAATAGTCATGGAATCAGCTCTGGCCAATAAAAGAAGTCTGCTAGAACTCTTGGGTGAGTTTTTGTCAGCCTGATTTAAAAACAAACAAACAACAACAAAAAAAGACATTTAGGGAAATTATCATCTCTTTCCCAACATTGTCCTTTCTTGAAAATGAATCTGATGCTTGATGCTATAGCATTTATATTGCTACCATGAAGAAAAAGGTTAAGAGAATTACAGAAACATTAACTATAATATTTTTGAGCTGTCAAGCCAATACCAGGATCTGACTACCTCTAAATTTAGTGTTCTGAGAAAAAAATCAACCCCTTTTTGTTTAAGACACTGTCAGTTATGCTTTCTGCATCTTAATTGTTGAATAATTTTCTAACTGATAAATACTTAAGTTTATTCAAGTTAGAGAATCTAAATAGTAAGGTGGCTAGCGTTAGCAATTACAAAATACAGGAGATTTAGTTAGACTTAAATTTCATACCAACATCTAGTAAAGTTTTTAGTATAAGTAATACATGCAATAATGATGCAATAGCTTATTTTGCAACCCTATTTAATAAATCAATAGGCATGGAATAAGTTGAAAACAGTTAATAAAGAACCACCATAAACAAAGACTCTAGGGCCAATATTTTTTTCCAGTGAATTCTTTCAAAATTTCAAGGAAAAAGATAATACCTATATTAATCTATGCTATTTTAGAGCATTAGGAGGAAGAGAATTTGCATAATTAATTTTTCAAAACCAAGATAGTTTCAAACATCTAAGAAAGAAAATATACTAAAGAAAAATAACAGTTCAAACTGTGCAAAAAGTCTAAATAAAATGTTAAGGAATTAAAAAATAGCAGTACATTAAAATAACACATTAGCAAATAAGGGTTGAATATAAGAATAATGTACTATTAAGAAATATGTTGCTAGAAGACACTATTTAATGTGACTTAAAGCAGAAAAACCACATCATCATACCAATACAAATAAAAATACTAACAAGAACTGTGTAGACAGAATATCAAGAGTCCAAAAGGTCATTTGAAAAATTAAAAACCCATTTTAGATTTTTAAAAATTCTTAATAATCTAGGATTATAGCATTATATATTTAGAATTATCTAAATTATGTTTTTAAAACGTGCATATGAAAAGGTCTCAAAGAAAACATACAAAACTGTTAATAGTTTTATTTAGGGAAAGAAAAATGGGTTATATTACTAAGAATTTCACTTTTTATTCTATAGGCTTTGTATTATTTAACTTTTTAATAATAAAATATATTTGTGCATTATTTCTATTTAACAGTATCCAACGTACTCTACACAATGCAGAATAAACTATAAAGAGGAAAAGAAATCACAGCATTTGAAAAAGGGAAAAAACATTGTTATTTGTTGATGACATGATTGCACTCCTAGGAAACAAAGAAAATAAAATGAAAAACTCCTGTAATTAATGAGTTTCATATGAAGGTGAGCTATATAATAAGTTCAAAATTTCAATATGCTGTCTACATCTTATCAAGAACCATTTGTAAAATACAGTAGGAAAAAGATGTCATTTGCCAAGGAAATAGAGAATATAAATGACTTAGGAAGAAAGCTAAATGATAAATGTATAAAATCTAGAAGAATGCATTACAAAACTTCACTGGAAGGCATAAAAAAGGAAAATACTATAGATTTAGTTCTAAATTATTCCCAAATTAACCTGCAAATTTAATGCAATTTCAAAGACATTCCTAACAGTATTTGTTTAGAAATAACAAAGTGATTATGAAGTTTATCTGTACTTTTGTTAAGTGAAATTAGCCAGGAAAAAAAGACAAATGTTACATGTTCTCACTCATAGGTAGAAACTAACAAAATTTATCTTGTGGAAGGAGTGAATAGAATGGTGGCTACTAGACACTGAGAAGAATAGTAGGGAGCAGGGGGGATAAAGAAGGGTTGTTTAATGGGTGCAAAAATATGGTTACAAAGAATAAGATCTAGTATTTGAAAATATAATAGGGTGACTGTAGTTAATAATTTTTAATACTTCAAAGTTGCTACAAGAGTAGAAATGTAAAGAAATAATAAATGTTTGAGATGATGAATAACCCAATTATACAGATTTTATCATTACATTGTATGTTTGTATCAAAATGTTATATATACCCCAAACATTTATATTACTATTATATATATCCATAAAAATAAAAAACAAATTTTAAAAATAGGAAAAATAAATAAGAAAGAAAAGTCTACCTTTTAAAAAGAAAAAGGCAACCCTTTCAGGTCCCCTTCCACTGTGGGAGCTTTTCTGTCCTCTCCATAAATCCTGCTTTCTCACTTCAAAAATAAATAAATAAATAAATAAATAAATAAATAAAATAAAAAGAAGAGAAAAATTTTCCTAGCAGATAGTAAAAGAAATAACTGAGCATTACATGTTCTGACTCATAAGTAGACCCTGGACATTTATCATAATACTACACGAAAGAGATTGGCAGTAGCAGATCACTGCTGGGGGGGAGGGGGCACATAAGGATACCTGATCCCAAACCACACAAAGTGAGGACCAATGGGAGGCCCACACTTCACCTGTATGATGATCACTTATGTACCTAACCCTGAATTGTATTCCATATCTTTAAAATAAATATATATATATATATATATATATATATATAAAGTTAGCTTATTTTCCTAGCACCATTTGTTGAATAGGGTGTCCTTTCTCCAGGGTGTGTTTTTGTCTGTTTTGTCAGAGATCATTTGGTTGCAGGTATTTGGGTTTATTTCTTGATTCTTTACTCTGCTTCATTTATTTACATGTCTGTTCATATAGCAATACCGTGCTATTTTGGTTACTACAGCCTTGTAGTGTAAGTTGAAGTCAGGTAATTTGATGCCTCCACCTTTGTTCATTTTGTTTAGGATTGGTTTGGCTATTCTGGCTTTTTTTTAGTTCCATATGAATTTTAGGATTGCTTTTTCTAGTTCAGTGAGAAATGATGTTAGTAGTTTAATAGAGATTGTGTTGAATTTGTAGGTTACTTCAGGCAATATGGTCATTTTAACACTGTTGATTGTTCCAATCTATGAGCATGGAATGTTTCCCCATTTGCTTGTGTCCTCGAGAATTTCATCATTGTTTTGTAGAACTCCTTGTAGTGATCTTTCACCTCCTCCGTTAACTATATTCCTACATATGTTAGGTTTTTGGCTGCTATTGTACATGGAAATGAGTTTTTGATTTGATTCTCATCTTGGCCACTGTTGGTGTGTAGTCGTGCTACTGATTTGTGTGTGTTGGTTTTGTAACCTGAAACTTTACCTGATTTATTTATCAAGTCCAGGAGTCTTTTGGAGGAATCTTTAGGATTCTCTAGCTATAAGATTATATTGTTGGTATAAGATCATATCATATTGAGACAGTAAAGATTGGTATAATAAACTTTGGAAACTCAGAAGGGAGAGGACAGAAGGGGTGGAAGGATGAAAAATAACCTATTAGGTACAATGTACACAGGTGGGATTTGTGGGTACAGTTAAAGCTCAGACGTCTTCATCACTCTACAAAGCAACCATGTAACCAAAAACTATGTGCACCTCCTAATGATATTGAAATAAAAATAAAATTATATTTATAACATGAGGGGGATGCAAAAAATATAATTTATGTATGAAAATAATATGTATTTATGAGGGTAGAGTCAATAATGGAATTTATTCATTTTAAAAATGTATATATTCTTACATGTTTAAAATTCAGTCATCTTCAATGTACTCTCTGCTTGATGAAACACACCTGTCAAGATGCTTTTCCCACTGCTCAAAAGTTTTTGAACTCATCAATTTTGATGCCTTATAGTGCTTCTCCTATTTTTTGTTTCACCTCTTCCACATTGTCAAAACGTTTCCCTTTGAGGACTTTTTTCATTCAGAGAAACAAATAAACAACGACAGTGACAAAAAAATTGCTCAGGGTAAGATCGAGTGAATAGGGAGTATAGGGAATAGGGGTCATGAAGTTTTTGTTTGAAAACTGCTGAAAAGTCAGTGCAGTATGGGCAAATGTGTTGTCATGGTGGAAGAACCAGTAACCTGTTTGCCACAACTCAGAACGTTTCTTCTGCCAATCATGATGCAAGCTTCTCAGAACTTCCAGATAAAAACTTTGGTTGAACATTTGATAAGGAGGAACAAATTTCAAGTGTACTACAAGGACCTACCCTCCAAAGGATAATTCAATTTTGGGGGGAGTCCTCTCATATGAATACCTGTCTATAAAAACAATGAACAGATTAAAAAGACAAGTTAGGGATTATAGTATAAACCTAGAAGGCAGTGAGTATATATGCTTTTTCAAATTTTTATTTTGTTATAGGAATGTGGGGTACAAGTAAGGATTAACTGCATTAGTAGGGTGCATGCAGGTGAAGTTTGGCTTTCTAACTGACCCTCACTCCTCCTGGTAATGAACCAAGCACTCTTTCTTGTAACGTGCCCCTCACCCTCCTCTTTTTGTCCCTCCCTTCCTCCCCAAGCAGTGCCCAGTGATAGCCAATCCCTCCCTTGTGCTAATGTGACTAATGTTCAAGGCCCACTTAAGAGTGAAAACATGAGGTATTCAGATCTTTGTTTCTGTGATAGTTCACTTAGTATGATGGTCTACAGCTCCATCCAATTTGCTGTGAAATCCATGATTTTGTTCTTCTTTATGGCTGTGTAATACTCCATCATGTATATGCATCGCATTTTTTTATCCAGTCCACTTTTGTTGGGCAGTAGAGTTGGTTCCTTGTTTTTGCTAATGTGAATAGTGCAACAATAAACGTGTTTGCAGGTGTCTATTTTGTAGAACAATTTCTGTTCCTCCAGGTATATTCCCAAAAGAGAGATTGCTGGATCACATGGAAGGTCAATTTTTAGTTATTTTAAGAATCACCACACTGCTTTCCATAGAGGCTGAACTGGCTTGCACTCCCACCAACAGTGCAGAAGCGTTCCTTTTTCTCTGCACCCATGCCAGCATCTGTTGTTTTTTGACTTATTAATGATAGCTATGCTTACTGGAGTTAGATGGTATCTCATTGTAGTTTTGATTTACATGTTTCTGATGATTGGTGGAGCTGATTTTTTTTTTCATGTGTCTGCTGCTTGTATGTCATCTTCTGAGAAATGTCTGTTCATACCTTTTGCCCACTTTTTAGAAGGTGTGTGTATGTGTGTGTGTGTGTGTGTGTGTGTGTGTGTGTGTGTGTGTGTTTTCCATTTACTTTGAGTTCCTTGTAGAACCTGAATGTTAGGCCTTTGTCCTAGTGCATAATTTCCAAATTTTTTCCCATTCTGTGGGTTCTTTCTTTACTCTCTTGATAATTACTCTTGCCGTACAAAAGTTTTTCAGTTTCATGGAGTCCCTCTTGTCTATCTTAGTTTTTACGGCATTCACTTTGGGGGACATGCTTGGTCGAGAATTTGTTGCCTACTTTGATGTACATAAGGGAGTTTCCTATGTTTTCTTCTAGGATTCTTGTAGTTTGAGGTTTTACTTGTAGGTCTTTGATCCATTTTGATTTGATTTTTGTATACAGTGATACATAGGGGGTCCAGTTTCATTGTTCTATATGTGGTCAGCCAATTTTCCCAGCACCATCTGCTAAATATGGTCTTCTTTCCCCATTGATTAGTATTGGTGACTTGCCGAAGATGAGTTGATTGAGAGACATTTTATTTTTGTGCTTCTGGAATCTCTGCCTTATTTCATTGGTTCACATGCCTCTTCTTGTACCAACACCAGGCTTTTTTGATAACAGTAACCTTGTAATAAACATTAAATTCTGGAAATGTGATACTGCCTGCTTTGTTCTTTTTGCTGAGGATTACTTTGGTTATTTGTGCTCTTTTTTGTTTCCATATGAATTTCTGTATTGTAATTTTCAGGTCAAATAAAAATAATGTTGGTAATTTGATGGATATTGCATTGAATTTGTAGATTGCCTTGGGTAGGATAGACACCTTTACAATATTGATTCTTCCAATCCATGAGCATGGAATGTTTTTCCATTTGTTTATGTCATTCTTGATTTCTTTGAGGAGAGTTTTGTAGTTTTTGTTGTAAAAATCTTTCACTTCTCTGGTTTGGTGGATCCCAAGGTATTTCATTTGTTTGTGGCTATTGTTAATGGGATTGTGCTTTTTATTTGGTTCTCTGTCTGCTTGTTGCTGATGTATAGAAATGAAACTGTCTTGGCACATTGATTTTGTAACCCAAGACTTTACCATCGTCATTTATCAGTGCAAGGAAGCTTTTTACAGACTCCTGGTTGAGAGGCAAGATGGCGATGAAACAATGTTGGAGTGTAAGAAGCTTTGCAAAAGCCAGTGTCCATAAAGACTCTCTGTGTGAGTGAACGTATGCCAGTGGGTGAGTGAAAGCCCACCTGAGGGAAGACTTGTGTTTATGCACCCAGAGCTCTTCTCCAGAGGTTACTGCAACCCAACACCATTCTGATATTAGAGTCTCTGTCATTCTTGGGACTCTTTTGAGAGGAAGCAGCAGAAAACAACTGCTCTTCACAGCTTGGCACTCAGCCCACACCATCACTTGTGTGGTGAAGGACCATGGAAAAAGCAGGGTGTGGAAATCTTGAATGGTAAGGAGATGCCAATTGGTGCCATCTTCTCTGTCCTGGGACCAGGCAGAGATGTGCAGTGCCCTGCTCAGGTCTGTCCAGCCTCCAAACTAGGACCCAGAGACTATCACCTCATTGGACTTGGAGAGACAGACACCTCTCCCCCATGCTGGAACAGGCACAAACATGTCAGATCTGAGTTGGAGATTTAACAACAGTGGCAACAGCACAAGAGTCGGGTGAGGCCAGATCTGATCCAGCCTCCTCCCACAGTAGTCTGTGGGGCATCTGACACACACTGAGAGCAACCCTTTAAGCCTGTGCTGAGAGCAGAGGGGATGGTATGGAAACTGGTAGAAGCAGCTGAAAGGAACCTGGAGTTATAGAATTGGTCACAGCGTGAGTTTTGTGTTGTTGTTGTTTTGTTTGTATTTTGCTTTAGTTTTTGTTTTTTCCTCACTCTTTCTGCATTTGTTTATGTTTTTGTACTAGCTTTGCTTCTGTTATTTTAATGGGTTTTTTAAGATTTTTTGTGTATGGGTAATTTTGAGAGTAAGTACATTAACAGTGTTTTTGTTTGTTTGTTTGTATGATTTTCTGTGTTTCTGTTGTTTTGTGTTTTTTGTCTTTGTTTGTTTCTCTGTTTATTCATTAGTTGATATGCCTGTCTGTTTCCCTTCTTCATCTTCTCTCTCTCCACCTTCCTTTCATCTTCCTCCTTTTTTCTTCCATTCTTTTCCTTTTTCTTATCTAATTTTACTTTCAGTGGGCAAACAAACACACCCACTGCATGGACAGATTATAAGGTGATGGGAAGTGGGTTCCAGGGGGGCCACACACCTGTCAGCAGATACAGGAATCTGCAGACAGTTTCTGAATCATAGCTCCCTCCTTAATTAAATCTCAAAACCTCAAAAAGCACAGTCCCAAACACCGAGTCCAGCTTCAAAATTGAAAAAAGCCAGATGATCTACATAATGAAGAATAGAAGATTGAGAAAGTAGAATTAAGAGCTATCCCCCATCACTGAACAACAGAATTAAAGAAGAGGTTAAAAAAGCGGGGAGTGGGGGAGAGGAAAACCTACACAAATGAAGAAACACCAAAGGAAGAATACAGGTCTCATGTGGAGGACAATGACTGAGAATACAGACTTCAGGACTCAAACAATGAAGAGCCCCCAGAATACCTGGTCTCAAACCATGAGCCCAGATATCAAGCTATTAATAGAATAAATAGAAATGCGGAGAGACAAGAAGAAAGAATGAAGGAGTTGAAAACTGAGATAACAGCAATAAAAGATACATTAAGTGAAATAAATAGCAAACTGATAAGCATGGAAAGCAGAATAGACCAAGCAGAAGAAAGAATCCCAGAGTTTGAGGATAAAAATGTGGAACTAAACTAAACTGTCAAAAACATAGAAAAGAAACTTTAAAAGACAGAGCAAAACCTACAAGAGATGAATGATTATAACAAGAGGCCAAATCTAAGATTAATTGGAATCTCTGAGGCAGATAGAGAGACAGAGACAACCCTGGGACAAACATTCCATAAAATTATCCATGAAAACTTCCCTCATTTCATCAGAGATTTGGCCATTCAAAACAAGAGATTCAAAAAACCCCTGCAAGACAATAAATGAGAATATCAACTCCCCAGACACATAGCAATTTGCTTACACAAAGTCTATATAAAAGAAAATTCCTATGGGCAGCAAGAGAAAAGGTCAGACAACCTACTGGAGGATACCAAATAGAATAGCAGCAGACTTATCTACAGAAACACTTCAGGCTAGGAGAGATAGGAGTCCAATCTTCAACGTTCTCAAGGATAAACAATTTCAACCAAGAATTGCCTACCTAGCTAAGCTAAGCTTAATCAGTGATGGAGAATTAAAATTCTTCCTAGAGATTCAATCCCTAAGAGTTTACATCATCTCCAGACCAGCTCTGCAAGAAATACTTAAGCAAATATTAAACACAAAAGAAAGGAAAAAAAAAAAAAAAAAGAATGACAAAACCCTTCCCAAGAATGCAGGAAAAAGATTGAAAACTCACATAAAACTACCTATAAATCAAAAAAAAGACAGCAAACAAACAAACAGCAGCAACAGCAACAAACTCTCTAAGAACTTCATGAAAGGGATAAACTCTCACATCTCCATAATTAGCCTAAATGTGAATGGACTAAATGCACCACTGAAAAGACATAGAATGGCAAGTTGGATAAAATGCCAGGATGCAACAATATAATAGTCTCCAAGAGACTCATCTCACCAGAAAGGGTACTATATACTCAAAGAAAAGACGGAAAACAAATTTTCAGGTGAATGGAACACAAAAGAAAGCAGGAGTTGCAATCTTAATATCAGACAAAATACCCTTTAAGCTATCAAAAACTTAAAAAGATACAGAAAGTCACTACATAATGATAGAAAGTTCAATCCTTCAACAAGAAATATCCAACATAAACCTATATGCATCCAACATAGGAGCACCAACTTTCATCAAGTAGCTTCTAGATAAACTAAAAAAAGATATTGACTCTAACACTATCATAGCTGGAGACTTCAATACCCCACTCACAACCCTTGACAAATCATCAAGCCAAAAAATCAACAAGGAGAACCAGAACAATAACATGACACATGACCAAATGGACTTAATTGATACTTACAGAACACTCCACCCAACAATCACATAATATGCATTCTTCTCATCACCACATTGAAGGTATTCTAAGATGGACCACATCCATGGCCATAAATCAAGCTTAAACAAATTTCATAAGATTGAAATACTGCCGAGCACCTTCTCAGACCACAGTGGACTAAAAATAAATATCAACACCAACAAAGTTCCCCCAAAACCCACAAAGCCATGGACACTAAACAGCATGATACTGAACAATTTCTGGGTCAACACAGAGTTTAAAAAAAAAATTAAAATATACCTGGAAACAATGAAAACAAAGAAACATCTTACCCAAATCTCTGGGATACCATGAAAGCAGTACTAAGAAGGGAATTCATATCTCTACCAACACAAATCAAGAAAATTGAAAGATCACAAGTTAACAGCCTAACAAATCACCTAAGGGAGCTGGAAAAGGCAAGACCACCAAAACCCTAACTTCAGCAGAAGAATCCAGATCACCAAAATAAAAGCCCAAATTAGGGACATAGAAGACAAAAAGATAATACAAAAAAATCAATGAAACAAAAAGCTGGTTCTTTGAAAGGATAAACAAGATTGATGGTCCCATA
>CAUYQG010063707.1:0-28093 GCA_963574415.1 Tarsius wallacei
CCCAGGAGTTTGAGAGCAGCATGGGCAACTTAGGGAGACTCTGTTTCTATTTTTTTTTTATCCATTGCATGAATGATGAGCAAATAAAAAATTCCAAATAAACTAAGAAAAGCCTAACTGGAGGAAACATTCATTTGTTCAAGATCACTTACTATAAGTTAGGCACTGTGCTAAATCCTAGAGTCATTGCATTTCTACCAAAATATGGACTTTTTGGTCTTTCATTGCTGAAGGTAAGGGAAGATACACTGGCAATATGCATTTTGCACTCATACATTTCTTTGGTCGTCCAATCTTTTCTGATTAGGAAATGAATCTTCTTAGCATGGGAATATGCACCAACTTTGAGTCCCTGAAGAGTGAGAAAATGAAGTAAAATTTCTGGCGCGACAACAGAACAGCTGGAAGAGGATGTCAGGAAGCAGAATCTTAACATCTGACCTCCGGCCTGGGTTGAGTACTTGATAGTTCACGCTCACTCTTCTAAACAGCTGCACACATTCCTTGGGGTTGTTATCTCTTAGCAATCCAAGTCTTCTGTGTGCCCCACTAAGGACAGAGAAAAAGAGGGTAGCTTATATGTAAGTTCCCTCAAACTTCAAATCAGCAAAAAATTTTTTTTTAATTTGAATAAACTACTTTTGCTATTAATACACGGTGCCAGTGTATTAAAGCCATCTGCTTTGAATTATAAGTACCACAACAGCTACATATTCTTAAACAAATATTTGAAACAGCTGCCAAGATGAAATTTTATGAATAGCACATTTTCAAAGCATATCATTCCAAGTTTGATATGTAACAGACGTATGAAGATTTTTTAAAAGACTGGAAAGCCTTTTTTAGTTAGAAAGGAATGTAAAAGTCAACTCTATGCCTGTTTTTTTCTTCACTAAAACCAGAAAAGTTTTCCCTTTATAATTATGCCAATTGACTTTTCAAATCAGTGTGGTTATTAATCACCACCAGAATGCTGAATTGATTTAAACACAAAAATGTGGTGTGGTCATATGATTAGCATGTTTTTTTTTTTAGTCCTGCCTTTTGTGGATTAAAATAACAACCTTAACTTTTTAAAGAAATAGTCTCTGTCTTTCACTCTACTCCCTATATTAGTATCTTCAGGAAAGCAACAACTACTGAAAGTAAAGTAAGATGGACTTGGTGGCTCACATGTGTGATCCCAGCACTTTGGGAGGCTGAGGCAGGAGGATTTCTTGAGGCCAGAAGTTCGAGAACAGTGTAGGCAACGTAGCAAGATGTTGTCTCCACAAAAATAAAAAGAAATTAGCCAGTTGTGGTGGTGCATGCCTGTAGTCCCAGCTACTCAGAAGACTGAGAAGGGAGGATCACTTGAGCCTAGAAGGCTGAGGCTGTGGTGAGCTGTGATCGTGCTGCCATACTCCAGCCTGGGTGACAGAATGAGACCTCAACACAAAAAGAAAAGAAAAAGAAGGAATGGGAAGAAAAAAGAGAGAGAAAGAGAGAAATAATCACTATGCAGTGTTGACTTTCAGAAAGCAGAATATGTGCCCCAAATTTGTAACCAACACCTCTGCTCAAGGGGTCGTGTGGGTAGCCAGCCATCAGGATAGCCAACGATGACTTAAAAGAACAGCAAGGCCAGGCATGGTGGCTCATGCCTGTAATCCCAGAACTTAGGGAGGCTGAGGCAAGTGGATTGACTGAGCTCAGGGGCTTGAGACCAGCTTGGGCAACTTGGCGAGACCTCGTCTCTACAATAAATCAAAAAATTAGCCGGGTGTGGTAGCACACGCCTCTAGTTCTGGCTACTAGGAAGGCTGAGGCGGAAGGATCGCCTGAGCCCAGCAGGTAGAGGCTGCGATGGCCATGAGTGTGCCACTGCACTCCAGTCTGACCGACAGAGTGAGACTTCAACTCAAAAAAATAAATAAATAAATAAAAAGAACAATGAGCCTTGTCTCCAGTGATGTGATTGGTTCAAATGTCAAAATCATTGAGGGATTTTGTATATCCCATGATGACTCTTTAAGTGCAACAAGCTTTAAGAAGTCATAACTGTATAAAAAACTACAATTAATACAAGCTTGCTTTGAATACAGTTTTTAATCACAATATGTTTATTAATTACAAGATATATCAGCACACACTGCAGCTAAGTTCATGAAACAGCTACAGAGACATAGGTGTATGTCTGTGCAGTGAAATGATTCATATAGCTTAAGCTTACAAAATTATGGCCCTTATACCTTCAGAATAGTATAATATATGCAGATGCAGAGTAAAACCAAAAATAGGGTTTTTCAAATTTACATTTTCTCTTCATTAGCACCTCATTAAGTAGGGAAAAATATCTCTAATTCTGAAAAATAACTCCAGAGAGAAAAATTTTAGCAATAACGTAGTATAAGTTGAGGACAACGTATTTAAATAATCTTTATATTCCTGTATGTTAATATTCAGAAATCTGGGGTAAATTATGTCTCTAAAAATGTTGATTTGAATTTATACATGGTATTTTCCAATCCTCATCATACTTTTCCATCACTTCAATGAAAGTTCCATGAAAACAAGCAAAAAAATCTTTAATATAATATGGTACAGGTTTTTCAATGTAACATGGTTTCAAGATATACTGTGTATTAATAGAGCTTTGCAAGATGTTGCAAAATCTAGATGAATAAGTAATTTTCAGTCATCTGGGAAATTGACATTCCAGAGCCACATGAATTTAAAACATCTCCTCTCCTCAATTCATGGGAAATGCAAATTATTTTTTAAAAGAAGTGACAACTTTCTACTTTTTTATGTTGAAATTTGGGAGAATGTAAAGTCAACTCTTAGGCCGGGCATGGTGGCTCACTCCTATAATCCCAGCACTTTGGGAAGCCGAGGTGAGAGGATTGCCTGAGCCCAAGGGTTTGAGACCAGCCTGGGCAACTTGGTGAGACCTCATCTCTACAGTAAAAAAAAAAATTAGCCAGGCTTGGTAGCATGTGCCTGTGCTTCCAGCTACTTGGAAGGCCAAGGTGGAAGGATTGCCTGAGCCTAGCAGGTCAAGGCTGCGGTGGCCGTGAGTATGCCACTGCACTCCAACCTGGGCAACAGAGTGAGACTCTGACTCAAAAAAAAAAAAAAAAGATGTCTCTTAAGATAATGAGAAGGCCCAGGATTCTGCTAACCCAGAGACAGAATTTGGGACCAAACACAACCCGGGCTCATGAGAGGTGATTAATAAATAGGTGCTGAGTTTAGGAATCTTTCATGGAATGCAAATTAACAAGAGACCTTTATACACATGCTCTCTACCTGTTAGAAAACTGAGTTTTTTGGCCACAAGTTTTTGTTGCTGTTGTTGTTAGAGAAAATTTGGAGATCTCTGTGTGAAGAAGAGTTACATGATTACAAGGTATAACTGTTGCTTTCTCATAGCCCCAAATAATGATACAACACAGTATCTTACATCATATCAACATAATGGTCTTTTTGGGGAAAAAAAAAGCCATCTTCAAGTTTCTTTGCAAATTATCCCTAAAATTTCCACCATGGTTGCAGGACATTTCAAAAATATGAACGGTTACCAGATTGGTGACACATGCCTATAGCCTCAGCTACTTGGGAGGCTGAGGTGGGAGGACCCCTTGAGTCAAAGCGTTAAAGGCCAGCTTGGGCAACATAGCGAGAAATTGTCTCTAAAATAATTTTATTAGCCGGGCTCGGTGGCTCAGCCTGTAATCCCGTGCTTTGGGAGGCTGAGGTGAGTGGATTTGCCTGAGCCCGCGGGTTCGAGACCCGCCTGGGCAACTTGGCGAGACCTCATCTCTACAATAAATCAAAAAATTAGCCGGGCGTGGTAGCGTGTGCCTGTAGTTCCAACGACTTGGAAGGTTGAGGTGGAAGGATCGCCGGAGTACAGTAGGTTGAGGCTGCGGGAGCAGCCACTGCACTCCAGTCTGGGCGACAGAGTGAGACTCCAACTCAAAAAAAAAAAAAAAAAAAAAAGAATTGAAAGTGGCGGGAAACTGCGGGGAGGGGGGAGGAGGAATGGGAAGGTGGGATTGACAGTAGTCAATATCTGCTGGGGCGGGAGGGGCACACCTCATCGATAAGGGTACCTGCACGGTGAATATTTGTATTCCTAGCACTGAATTGTACCCCACAATGTTAAATAAAAATTAAAAGAGGAAAAAAAAAAAGAAAATGTTTACCCAGCTCTGCAAGTAGTCACTCAACAACTCAACAACTAGCATGGCTATGATACTTTAAATATACAGACAACCAAATAGGTGACGGTGTGTATACTTTGCATACATACATATGTGGATATAGATAGGAACACACGTGTATATACACAGGCATATATTTCCACCTTTTTTACAGTTTAACGCACAGACTATTCCATAACTCGTCTTGTTCATTTGACTGGATCCTCACTGTTTGCAGATTCCGTACTTCCAAGTTTGCTTACGACTGAAATTTATTTGTAATCTCCAAATGAATACTCATGGCACTTTTGCAGTCACTTGTGGACATGCTCAGAGTGGTGAAAAGTTTGAGGTGCCTGACATACACATTCCCAGCTGCGGAAGGTGGCCCTCTGCCTTTTGTTTCAGTTCGTGCTGAAAACAAACGTTCTTTTTGAAGTCTATTTAGTGCCCTGTTTTTCACGTTTGTGCTTTTTGCTGTTGGTTTCCCTGTTTAAAATGACCCCGAGCACGGTGTCAGTGTGCTTGGCGCTAGTGTCCTAAGTACAAGAAGATTGTGATGTGTTGCATGGAGAAAATCCATGTGTTAGAGAAGTGTCATTCAGTGGTGAGTGACAGAGCTATCAGCTGTGACTTTCAGTGTTCATGGATCAACAACATCTATTACACAGGGTGTATTTAAACAGAAACACACATAAAACAAGGTTATGTATTGATCAGTTGATAAACATGTTGAAACCAGAAGCTCACAGGACTAACCCTGTACTTCCCCCAAGATGGTTTTGCATTCACTAATTCTAGGTTTGCTGTAACTTGATAGAACATAACTGCTGTGAATAATGAAAATGGGCTGTATACCTTGGTGACAGTTCTATATCTTGTGGCTGAATCCATTGAACAAATGTATCATAATTTGTTTAACCACTTTCTATTGATGCACATTTAGCTTGTTTCTTGTCGTCTGGTTTGCAATATTTACAAAGGCTTAAATAATGGCTTCAGATTCTGTCACGATCCTCTGTTTGAGAGGTGGGGGTCTGTGTCCTCTTCCCATAGATTTGGATAAGTTCATGGTTGCTTCAACCAACAGAGTAATGGCAGAGTATTTTGCGACCTCTGAACTTGGATCACAGAAAGTCATGCAGATTGTGCAAATACTCTTGAAATGTTCATTCTAGGTGTCCCATACAGAATGCTTCCTCCTTGGACAGAGTCGTGTGGGGAGGCGATATGCAGGTGCTCTGGTTGACATGTATTAGCTGAGCCTGGATGCCAGACATGTAAGAAAAGAAACCTCCACACAATTTCAGCCCCCAGGGAGCGAGTCACCTCCAAATATTGCAGTCTTCCCAGATGAGGCCATAGACATGCTGGAACAGAAAAGCTATCTCTGCTCATCGTAAGGGAATTACTGACCCATAATATTAAAAAGGGTTGCTGTTATTGTTTTATGTCTCCAAGTGTGGGTTCATTTTTTATTTTCACAGCAGGAGTACCTGGAAGGGAATTTGGTTTCTGGCAACAGAGCATTGCCTTAAGGAAAGCCTTTACCCTGTAGCAGTCGTTTTGGAACCACAGGTTGGGCAGATCCTACAAGGCTGTCCTCGAGGGCTGAGAGGAATGAGAAAATGCTGCTGGAAGCTGGAGGGAGGGACACCCTGGTAAGGTAGCGGCAGAAAGTTTAGCAAAACGGTTGCCTGTGGTAACACAAAAGCTAGGAAATGTCCTGTAATGAATTACGGATCTGGTGAACAAGGTTTCCAAGCAAAATGGAAAAAGTTCCAACTGTTTTTGTTTTCCACTACATTTCCTCTTTTCGAAACTGTCTCTTTATAACCTTTGTCTATTTTTCTAGTTTGTTATTAGTCTTTTCTTATTAGGAGACTGGACCTTTATGACATGAATTGCAAATATTTTTCCAAGCTTGTCATTTGTCTTAGGATTGTACTTAGGGCGGATTGTCATGCAGCATTTTAAAAGGATCATTATTAGGCAATCAAATGTGCTTTTTTTTCTTTTGCAGTTTTTGAGTTTGTTTCATAGACATTTTTAAAAAGTGAATTTTGTGATTTCTTGTTTAAAAAATAGCTTTTTTTTTTTTTGAGTTGGAGTCTCACTCTGTCGCCCAGACTGGAGTGCAGTGGCTGCTCCCGGCCACCGCGGCCTTGACCTGCTGGGCTCCGGCGATCCTTCTGTCTCAGCCTTCCAAGTAGCCGGAACTACAGGTGCGCGCTACCATGCCCGGCTGATTTTTTGATTTATTGTAGAGATGAGGTCTCGCCAAGTTGCCCAGGCGAGTCTCGAACCCACGGGCTCAGGCAATCCACTCACCTCAGCCTCCCAACGCGCGGGATTACAGGCTGAGCCACCGAACCCAGCAAAAAAATAACTTTAACATTTGTTCTAACTTATTTTTCTATGTGTATGTGAGGGTGATTATACATTATACTAAGCCACAATTTAAAACTATACTACCTAAAACAATGTAGTGCCAACACATCAATAGACAGACAAATCAACAAAACAGAATAAAAGGTCCAGAAATGGACCCAAATATGAATGGGAACTTAGTTAATGATAAAGTTGGCATCTCAAATTGATGATAAAAGAATGAAGTCATGCAATAAATGATGAATAACCACTCTCACTATACATGCACCAATATATTTGAAATACAAATTTGAAACTTCTCGTTTAAAGGTGGTGGATGAAGATGGAATTTCCTCCTTCTCTCCCTGCATCTAAAAGCATCAAGAAGCCCAGAGACAGGCGACTCCTGGTGTTGCTACAGCCATTCACCAAGGCCATGGCGTGGGCTTGTCTCACTGCTGTTCTGTTGACTTTTCCAACTGACTCACAGATTGGTCACCACAGCTAGAAATTTCAAGTTTGTGTTTAAAGGAAGAAGAAAGAGAGATCAGTTACGTCTGTTGTTTTTAGCAGGACAAATAAGATCTTTACCAGCCACTAACAACAGGATTCTGCTTGCATCACATTGGCAAGAACTGTGCCCAGGGGTAAGTCCTAGCTGCAAGGGAGATTGGGAAATGGAGATTTTTTTTCAGTCTCTGTAGTGGAGGCAGAGGCAGAGAGGCTTAGGCATGTCTGTGAGTTAATTTATTAGCAATGTCTGTCATAAATTCTCAGTTTTGCCAAGATGATCACTAGACGTTCCGGGTCTACTTTTTTTTTTTCTTTTGAGTTGGAATCTTACTCTGTTGCCAGGCTGGAGTGCAGTGACATGATCATGGCTGACCTCAGCCTCAAACTCCTGGGCTCAAGCAACCCTCCTGCCTTAGCCTCTTGAGCAGCTGGGACTACAGGTGCATGCCACTACGCCAAGCTAATTTCTTTGATTTTTTTTGTAGAGACAAGATCTCGCTGTGTTGTTCAGGTTGGTCTCAAACTTCTGTGCTTAAACAATCCTCCAGCCTTTAGTTTCTGAAAGTTCTGGGATTATAGGTGTGAGCTGTCGCACCTGGCTCCAGGCTTACTTTCTATACCTTATCCCAGGTTAAGGCAAGGAATGCACAGACTGGTTTCCCAGGCTGGAAGTTGTTAGTTAATTTCAGGGTTGTTTCTCCATTACCCAAAATGGCCAGACAGGCCATTCCATCATTTCTACTGCCGAGAAAACACCTTCTGGATACACAAATCTTGTCTCTCTTTCCAAGACTACCCAGAGCCAGTGTCTCCTGCATGCTTACTGTCTGCTGGGGCTGGAGACTCTTTCAGACTCTTCAAAATGCCCTCCCCGCCCACCTCATCCTGAGAACAGGAAGTTCCCCAATCTTTCCTTTTATCTAAGTCTGGAGAAGTATGTTCTGTGTTTAAGGATTTCTCTACAGCAGTTTCAACATCATTTTTATGGATAAGGCTTTACAATTAAATCAGAATTTCTTTTATCTTTTTCCTTAAAATTTTTTTATTTTATTTTAAAGAAGTGGGGTACAATTCAGGGTTAGGTATACAAATGTTCGTTATGCAGGTACCCTTGTTGATGAGGTGTGCCCCCTCCCCTTCCCCAGGCAGATTCCCACTACCACCAATCCCGCTTCCCCGTTCCCCTCCCAGTAAATAAGCATTTCTAACTCATTTCCACCAACCCACAGGGGTTCAAACATAGTTCCCGGGGATTATGAATGGCTGAAAGTGATCATGGCACATATTCCCTTTTTAGTAAAATAGTCCCATATTCACCTTGCTGTTTACATGTTTTTGTTACTTAAATGAGAGCCATTTAAAAGCCTCCAAGTGGGTATCATCCAAGCCCTCCATGGCAGGGGAGGGATGGGGGGGGGGAGTGGGGGGGGGTAGGCGGAAGGCGGGGCGGGGAGGGGGGAGCGTGGGTGGCTGCAGCCATGTCTCCTCCACGTGTCTTTTCACTCATGGGCTGACTCAGGTCACTGAGGCATATTGGACCGCTCTGCAGTTTAATCATAGAATTTTAAATGGTCATCATCCTTAGCGATTGCTTAAAGTATATATAGAATAGACCATTGTTCAAAGATGGAAAGCGTAAGGAACTTTGAATTTTAAATATAAGTTAAATAATGGGAGAATAAAAAGAAATAAGAATTCTTCAAATTTGTCTCTCGATGACTCTCAGCGGCTCTTTATTAGACTCATAAATTACAGTCATTGTATCAAAAATGGCACAGCGACATTTCTTCAGATTTAAAAAACTGGTGTTATAAAGAGAAAGTACAGAGAAAGAGACGGCCTCATTTGACTTTCCATCCTTTGGGAATACAGTCTTTATTCCATCTGTCTCTGAAATGTGCTATTTGTGAAGAATCACGAGCAAATAGCAAGTTGAAACCGTCTCTCTTATCTTTTCACATAAAAATAAAACCCAATACTTGATTTAAAAATAATAGTCAGTTGATGGTGCGCTGCTGGTGGGAATGTAAAATGGCACAGCCATTACAGAAAACAATGTGGTGGCTCCTCAAAAAATTAAAAACAGAACGACCATGTGATCCAGCAATTCTACTTCTGGGCATACACTCAAAAGAAATGCAATCAGAGACCCGGACAGGTATTTGTACTCCCATGTTCCAAGCAGCATTATTCACAATAGCCAAAAGGTGGGAACAACCCAAGAGCCCACTGACGAGTGAACAGGTAAACGTAATGTAGTATGCACAGAACACACCATGGAATGTTTTTTGGCCTTTAAAAAGAGGGAAATTCTGACGCCTGCCCCAACGTGGATGAAACTTGAGAACATTATGCTGAGTGAAATATGTCACAAAAAGACACATACTGTATGATTCCACTTACGTGAGATTTCTGGAATGGCAGATTCAGAGACAAAAACAGGGAGGTGGGTGCCAGCGGCTGGGGTAAGGGGATGAGGAGTGAGTGTTTCACGGAGGCAGGGTTTCAGTGTTGCCAGATGAGAAAAGTTTGGGAGATGGATGGTGCTGATGGTGGCACGGCAATGTGAAAGTGCTTAGGGAGGGGATGGCCTCATTTGGCTACCAAATTCTACACTTATAAATCGTTACGATGGTAAATTTTGTAATTATATTTTACCATAATGAAGAAAAACCTCCTAAATCTGAAATTCTAAATATTTTATTTAAAAAACTACAGCCAAATCTATATCTAAATCTATGTCTACAGTTGGTTGGCTTGAAATTTACGATTCAAGCCTTTGAAACAGCAAACCATTTTTGTCTGTCTACCTTCAGGATATTATAAATAGTTGAATTTCAACTTATAAATCAATATTAGTTTTTATTTTTAAGTTAAAAGAATTTTTTTTTAATAAATGAACCAAGTTTTTTCACACAAGAGTTAACTGGGAAATCCCAACTTTTCTGTATATTTTATGACATAAATATTTACATAATGCCTTTTGTCACTTGTGATTTCAAAATTATACTGGCCTGAAATGACACACTTTAACTTAAACTGCCCCCTTCATCATGCACCACGTGTGAGAGATTATCTGACCACACGCCCCAGAGGCCCTGCCCTGTAAGCTTCAGCTGGAGATCACAGAAAGAGGAATTTGGGGAGGATTTGGAAAGGCAAAAAGCAGCCCCCGCTGTTCCCTGAAGCCATCCTGGGCTGGTGCAGGGATGGATGGATCTAGCGTGCTCGGGGCCAGCTGTCCTCGCCCTTTTCTGCTCTGCCAGAGAGTCGCACAGGCTTCAGGCTCCAGTGACAGCACCCCTCACTCACTCCATGCACAGACTCTTGGCCGGAGATGCAAGGGACCAGCAGCCACATGGGGTATAGCCCCCACAGTTCTCTCCAGGGTCCACCACCCTTGCAGCTTGGGCTTGGCTTCCCAGACTTCCCTGCAGGATCCAACTTGTCCAGGTGGCTGTGCTTCAGGGAGACTGCTGAGTGACTCTTCTATGACTCCCCACCCCCGCCCCAGCTCCGTCTTTCAACCCTTGATTCGCCCGGCTCACTGACATGTGTGTAAGGCCTGATATCTACAATAAATGCTTCATCCCTTAATACTTATGGCGACTCTGCTTCCCTGACTGAACCCTGACAGACACACCAAGAAGAAAATTGCAAAATGGTTAAAATTCCCAAGATGGTTCCTATGATGACATATCACTGTGAATGGGAATCCAGACACATTGGGAAACCCTCAGGTAAATGTAGACCTAAATGCAATCCTTTTTATTTATTTGTATGATTTTTAAAAAACTCACCAACATCCTCTAAACCCCCAAGACCCACAAATCTAAACTTGGAGGAGACTATGGCTTCTGAATCTGTAATTTTTTCTCAGGACCCAAGCTGAGGCTTCCCAAGACTTTGAAGCTTCCTAATATTTTCTGCCCTAGCCTTTTTTGTGTCTCTTCCCCTGGTTTCAGAAAACCTGTCCTGGTCTGAATCTTAAAGCGAAGTAGGCTTTTGGATGCCGGGTAAAATCTATTTTTGAAATCCTAGCCTGAAGGTGATCATGCAGAGGTTTCCAACTGCGGGCCAGCAGGTAGGTTTGGTTTATCAAGACCTTGAATTTGACATATGGGTTATTTTTGGTGTGTTTGTATGTTTTAGAATTGAATTCGTTAACAACTTGTGTACACATTGAATGATTTCCCATTAAAACCTTGAGTCTCACCTCTCCAAAAACAGTCGGAAGATACAGCATGACTGGATCCTCAAACCCTCTCACCCATAGAGGGGTGAGTGAGGCTTGAGTAACAGCTAACTTCCCTCTGAGCAGTTAGCCCCAGTCCCCACCACCCCCTACAGTCATAACCTCAGCCGGCTGCCTGTGTTTATGGGCAGTGTTTATTGATTCTATCTGCCTGGCTGCGAAGGGCACTGGAGTTTCTTGCCCAGGTGCTTCCCAGGCAACGATGTTTGGACACCGTGAACTGCAAGACATTCTCAGGGAGCAGTGTCCCTTGACACACAGTCCAGTCTCTTGACCCCAGGATAGCTTCAGATATTGCTGTTGTTTAGGAAACACCTTGTCCAGAGCATGGAACCCGACGTTTTAATCAACTGACATTTTCCCGTTTTTTTCTGTCCGGGAGATGTCGACCCGCTTATAAGCTTTCTAGCCTTCCGGTGTCCCCACTCCCTACCCTCCTGGGCCCCCTGCCACCCAATTCTTTGTTGACTTTCAGATCCTGACAGTCTGAAAGATATTAGCAGCTTCCTTCCTCCCTTGGACTCTCTCAGGCATAGCCTAAAAATCAAGTCTCTCCTGACGGTTCTGGCATTTTCTAAAGATGTGATTTCATTTATTATTATACTGAGTTCAGGTTGAATTTTTCTTCCACTGCCTGAAAGTCTCCCTTTAATCATTTTCGGGTTTCACCTCAGGATTTTCCCACGGGAATTTTGGAGTGGTTGCCGCTCTGGTTATAATGAAGTGCGAGGTGGTGCGGGCCCCCAGTGTGGGCTCCGTGCCTCAGTCGACCACCCCGTTGCCTAGTGCCCCCTGCTCCAGCCAGATGGGGCCAGCAGCCAATCCGTGGACATTGCACACACTTTTTTCTTGCTCATAAGGTCCCCCCCCACCTTAGCTGCCTGGTGAATCTGTTTCTCAGATGAAGCTGCCTTCCTTGGGGAGGGTTCCTGGATTCCAGGAGGTGTAGACTGCTCTGCCCGACTTGGGATCTCCACCGCCCTGGGTTCATATATTTGTCACAGCATTTACTCAGTGTTTTTTCGCTTGGTTTGCAAGCTTGCTCCCTGACTCAGCTGTGAGCTCTATAAACACTAAAACCTTCTTTTTAAAATTTAACTTAATTTTTTTTTTTAGAGACAGGGTCTTGTTCTATCACCTAGGCTGGAGTGCAGTGGTGTGATCACAGCTCACTGCAGCCTTGAGTTCTTGGGCTCAAGTGATCCTCCTGCCTCAGCCTCCTGAGTAGTTGAGACTACAAGCATGCACTAGCGCACCCGGCTTTTAAAAATTTTTTTTGTAGAAACGAGGTCTCACTATGTGGCTCAGGCTGGTCTCAAACTCCTGCTTCCAACTGAACCTCTCACATCAGCCTCCCAAAGCACTGAAATTACAAGTGTGAGCCATTGTGCCTGGCCAAAATCTTCTCTTAAACTTTTGCACCTTTGCACCTTGTTGGAGCATCCTATGGGTGTGAATTAGTCAGCTAAGGATCACAATATTGCTGGGTAACAAATCACCTCCAAACTCACTGGCATGCAGTAACAAGCATTTATCTAGGGTTATGTGTCTGCTGGTTAGCTGGTATTTAGCTGATCCAGCCTGGGCTTGGCCGAGCTTGTCTCCAGGCCTAGGTTCAACTCAGATCTGCTCTCTGTGCCTCTCTTTCTTCTGGGGTCAGCAGGATGCCTGGGGCATATTTCTCCTCATAGTAGAGACCTAAGAGTCAGAGTACCAGACCAACTGAATGAACACATTTTAAGCCTTCACATCGCACCTGCTGACATCCCATTGGCCAAAGCATGACATATGGCCAAGTTCAAAGTCAAGTAGTAGGGAAATAGCCTGCCTTCCATGAAGTCATCTCAAAGGTGTGGATGTTCAAGGCGACCATAAGAGAGTGAGGAGTTCACACCAGGAATTCTGTCGGTCCCAAGATGCTTTCTGTGGAATCAACAGATAAGAAACAATCAACAGATTCAGGAAAATTCCTCATGAGTGACACAGAATTTAACAAGTGCAAATTTACATTCATGGGAGGCCAAGCTTTGGGAAGCTGCTTTCAGTGTGTCCTCAGCACTAACCCCAGACCCCCCAGCCAGAAGTACTGACTGTATCAAATAGCCCCCCAGGGTCAGAATGCCGGGGTTCAGTGTTGTAAGTGAACACCAGCCTCACTGGGGTTGTCTGGTTGCATATGGGGCAATGCAGCACAGCGCCGTCTGGGTAAACACAGCTCCGGTCCCCTCTGCCACCTCCTCTAGTAACGCTTCACTCACGCCTTGAAAGGAAGCAAGAGGCTGAAACCATTTTAGATTCATTTTATTTATGTGTTTGAGATGGAGTCTTGTTTGTTATTCAGGCTGTACAAGTGATCCTCCTGCCTCAGTCTCCTGAGTAGCTGGGGCTGCAGGCGGGCACCACCATATCTGACTAATTTGGGGTTTAATTTTAGAGATGAGGTTCGCTACGTTGTCCAGGCTGATCTCAGCCTCCAGCTTTGAATGACTGTCCTGCCTTGGCCTCCCAAAGTGTTGGGATTACAGGCAGGAGTCACCACACCACGCCCTTCTATCTTACATCCTTGCAGGCCTTATTTTACTAGTCTATCACTGTGAGACGAAGTCTGTCATATCTGTGGGGATCATTAGCAAAGTGTAGGAAGGAACAAATATTTTGGCTTATTACGGTTCCTTTATCAATGTTTGTTCTTTTGATTATTTGTGGAATTCTGTGAAAGGAAATGGAGGAAGACGGGTCCTTTCCAGGTTCCAGTCTGCTGATGTTAATCCCAGGGATTTTTTTGCAATGAAATTTGTTTTCAGGGTTCACTTTTTGTCAGGTCAATGTGGCATTTCCCTTCAAAATTTGTAGAGAGGCAGAGGTTGGAAGTGATATGCATACATATTTATTTTCTCAACAGTTAATTCTTCCTCTTAAAATGATTTGGGAAATTTGAGGGGGAATACATTTTCACTATATGGCAGAAAATGTTGAATAATCGAATTGGTATTTTTGAATACCTGCCTGAGGAAGAAAGGTGAGGCACACAAGCCGAGAGCTGTTTGGATTTGCTCAGATGGGGAAACCCTCCCAGCACAGGAGAACAGAGCAAAGCAGGAGCCTGCCAAAGGGCGTTTTTGAGTGGACATATGATCGTAAGCTGCGAAACCCACTGACTCCCATCACTTGAAACTGGCGTTGCAAAACCACAAGTGGACAATCGTGTTGCTCATGACCATCGGTGGGACGTCCTCTCGGCCATTGTGGCTCCTATGCTTGGAGTCAGAGGACAATACTCCAATGTATGTGTAGAGAGAGGAGGTTTGGCTGAGAAATGTCCCACCACCCTCGTTTTCTGTAAAAACCACATAAACTGTTTCAGAGTATTCCGTTTCTTTACCATGACACAGATGTGATGATAGGTTTTATAAAACACATCTCTTTTGTCCAGGGTTTCTCAGCTTTGGCTCCACAGACTCTCTTTGCTGTGGAGACTGAGTGAGCAGCATCTGGGTCCTCTTCTCACAGATTCCAGGAGTATGGCCCACCCAAGTGACCACAAAAGATGCCCACAGACAATGCCAGGTTTTCCTCGAGGGAAGATCGCTCCCAGTTGAGAGTCCCAGCTTTAGTCCAGTCTAAAAACAATTATGGGCCTGGTAATCAGGGAAATGTAAATCAGAACAAGAATTAAATACCGTTTTTCTGTCAGGTTTGCAAAAACGAAGTAGGATAAAGCAGGGTATTGGAAAAAGTGCAGGGAAACAAATTCTAGTGGATCAGAGCAGTGTTGGAAAAGGTATTTGGGGGAGAAATGGGCAGTTTCTGTAAAAACTAAAATGTACATATCCAATTACAGAGACCACTTCTCAGTATTCACCCAGGGGAAAATGACACTTTGACAAGCGCTTAAACACCAGGTATAGTGAAAAATTGAACCCTGGGAAGTATTATGCAGTGGTGACTGGTGTCCTGGCCTGCTTTGCAGCAGCTAAAAATAGTCAGGTGTGTCAGCATGTACTAAGTTGGATGGAACGGCCAGACGTAGTATTCAGAAAATGAAAGCAAGTCACCAAGTAAAGTGTATGAAATAGCTTCGGTTATGAGGGGGGATCCAAAATACCCTGCAATTTATTTATAAATTTATTTTATAAAATTTATTTATACAAATTTGTGTATTTATTCTTACATGCTTAAACACCCATTCTCTTAAAAGTACTCTCCGTTTGACACAATACACCTCTTCAGATGTTTCTTCCACTGCTCAAAACAGTTTTGGAACTTGTCAGTTTTGATACCTTTTAGTGCTTCTGCTGTTTTTTGTTTGATCTCTTCCACATCGGCAAAATGTTTCCCTTTGAGGAGAAAGTTACTTGGGGTGAGATCGGGGAGGGTAGGGCATGGGGGTCATGCCATTTTGGGTCAAAAACTGCTGAACACTCAGTGCGCTGTGGGCACGGGCATTGTCCTGGTGGGAGAATCTGTTTGCCACCCCTTGGGAGGTTTCTCCTGCAAATTGTGACGCAATCTTCTCGAAGCTTTCCGATAAAAACTTTGGTTGACCGTTTGAACTGGAGGAACAAATTCCAAGTGTACAACAGGGGGCTCGCCCTCCAAAAGATAATTCCGGTTTTTTTTCAGGTCCCCCTTGTAGGTTACCCTCACACCCATAGGCTATTTTCTTCAGTCGTGTGTGTGTGTGTGTGTGTGTGTGTGTGTGTGTGTGTGTGTAGGTAAATAAGGATCTAGAGAAAGGTCTGGGAGCCTGGGGGGGGGGTAGAAGATGGTGGGGAGTTAAGTTGGGGTGAGGTGTGGCTTTAGGAGACGGCCTTTCAGAGCCACGGAAGACGCTGAAGAAGCAGAGGGAGCAACCTCTTCGAGGCCCCTCCCACTGTGGGGCGTTTTCTGTCCTCTCAATACATTCTGCTTTCTAAAAAAGAAAAGAAAAGAAAAGAAAAGCAGAGGGAGGAGGGCTCTGGGAAAAGAAGAGGGGGAGTGAGGAGTGTGGGATGGGGAGACCAAGGACCAGTACTTGCTCCGATGAGGGCCTCTCGCACTGTGTTCACGGCAGCAGAAGTCGCCACAGCCACAGTCAAGTGCCTGTCCTTCAAGGGCCTTGACGGTCAAGTTCCTGTCGCCGGACAAGTGGGTAAACAGAATGTGGTCTATCCACACAAAAAGAATAAAATTCCAGCACGGGCGATAACGTGGATGGACCTTGAAAACATAATGCTCAGTGGGGCTCGGTGGCTCAGCCTATAATCCCAGCGCTTTGGGAGGCTGAGGTGAGTGGATTGCCTGAGCCCGCGGGTTTGAGACCCGCCTGGGCAACTTGGCGAGACCTCATCTCTACAATAAATAAAAAAAAAAAAACTAGCCGGGTGTGGTAGCGTGCACCTGTAGTTCCAGCTACTTGGAAGGCTGAGGCGGAAGGATCGCCGGAGCCCAGCGAGTCAAGGCTGCGGTGGCTGGGAGCGGCCACTGCACTCCAGTCTGGCCGATGGAGTGAGACTCCAACTCAAAAAAAAAAAAACAATAGAAAAAAAGAAAACATAGCACTCAGTGAAAGAAGCCAGACGCAAAAGGTCACTTATTGCAGGACTCTGTTTACAGAAAATGTCCCGCACAGGTACATTCCTAGAGACAGAAGGCAGATTGGTGGCTGCAGGAGGGACGGGCAGGAATGATGAATGGGAAGTGACTGCATATGGGTATGGAGTCTCTTTTTGGGGGATGAAAAAGCTCTGAAACGAGATAGAGGTGGTGGGCACACAATGCTGAATGGACTGACTGCCACTGACTCGTTCACCTTGAAATGGTTAATTTCACGTGATGTGATTTCACTTCAATTAAAAATATATATATGTTTTTAAAAAGCAGCGCACCGCTCATTCTCAGAACAGTGGACTTGACTCTGAGACAACAACAAAGATCTGTTTATTCAGAAATTACTCTTCCAGAACACCAGAGCTTTTCCAAAGTGCATGTTTGTTGTCAAGCACAGGAACATTTTAACCCTGTTAATTAACGAAAGTCAAATACTTGGATTCCTGACAAAACACTAAGGTGATACTCCCGCTGCACTGAACACTTGGTAGAGAAATATGAAGAAGGCATGGACGCGGCCCTCAAGACCTCCCGGAGGAGATGCAGCCGCAAAAAACAAATAATGGCGCGGTGAGGCGACCGCTGAAAGGACTCTCCCTGTTGGGGAGAGCAGGAGGAAGAGGAGGGGGGTCAGCAGGAGAGAGCCAGAGACGCATTTAAAGGGGGGATGAAAAACACCCGTCTCAAGGTGGTCCGAGAACGCGGTTGATGTGTGTGGGCGCCCGGCCGGCTGGCGTCAGGGAAGTCTCCACACCCCACGCTCGCAGCTCCTCTGTTAGGATCCTTTGATCAGCTCCTTCTGCCAACACCTGTGACTATTTGAATCTCTCTTCAATCTCCTACTCGTCCCCTAGGGAGAGCAATTTCACACAATGGCCCATCTTGGAGGTGGACATAGCTTGGGGAAGACTCTGTCATTGGCTGTGCTTGCCTAAACAGCCTATAAGCTCAGGTTTTCACCTATGGGGATGTGTGAGTCAGTCGGGGGCTCTGTGGAAACCTGAGAGAGAATTTGGGAGTGTCCACCTTCATTATCCTGTCTGAGAGGCAGGATGTCTCAGATTCTGGACATAAATTTGTCAGTTGTCTCCTCGTGTCAGATTAAGTTTCATGATATTTAGTATCTCCTGAGAGTTTGTTACAAAAAGGTCAAGGAAAAGCAGGAGAAGGGGGGATGGCTAAGTAAACACAATCTTCTAAGGACAAAGTCAGGCAATGCTCTTCAGTGACATCCCTTCTTGCTGACAGTGCCTCCCGTCCATATTTATTTGTTCGGGGCTTATGCTACAAAAATGTATCCTCTCCCACCTCCGGAGGCTGGAAGTCCAAGATCAAGGCTTGAGCTGGGTTGGTTTCTCCTGAGGCCTCTCTCTTTGGTAGATGGCTGGCTTCTCCCTGTGTCCTCACATGGTCATTCCTCTGGGGGGGTCTATGTCCTGATCTCCTCTTCTTGTAAGGACACCAGCCAGATTGGATGAAGGCCCACCTTCTTAAAGACCTTGTCACCAAATAGTCACATTCTGAGGTGCGGAGGTTGAGGTCCTCAACATAAGAATTTTGCGGGAACACAATTCACCCCGTACACCATCTTTGTGAATGATGGGCAAGGGTAGGGCAGACCCAAGCATTTTTAACTTCTTCCAGAGTAGGAAGGCCAACATTATATGAGGGGGACCCCCCAAAAACCAGAACTTATTTATAAAAAAATTGTGTATTTATCTTACATGTTTAAATTTTAATCACCTTCAGAGTATTCTCCGTTTGAGGCAATACACCTATGGAGACACTTTTCCCGCTGCTCAAAATAGTTTCTGAACTCATCAATTCTGATGCCTTTTAGGCTTCTGCCATTTGTTGTTTCACCTCTTCCACCCAGGCAAAACATTTCTCTTTGAGGACTTTCTTTATCAGGTAAACAAAATATAGTCACTGTTTAGGTGAATAGGGAGGGTGGGGCACAGGGGTCACGCCATTTTTGTCAAAAACCGCTGACCCTCAGCACGGTATGGGCAGCGGGCTGGTAAATCAACTATTAAGAAATGGGAGAATGCATTGAAAGACTCTCCATCCCTCCCCCCCAAAAAAATCAATGAAGCGGAACATAGTCTCTCACAACATTGCTTGCTGGTACAGTGATGCCAATGGGTTCCTAGAACACTTACCTAGCGAGAAAAGCCTGTGCTACAAGGGGCCTGCACTCCAAAAGATAATCCTGTATTTTGTTTTTTGTTTTTTTGGATGGGTGGTCCTCCCTCATATATTGCTTGAGTGATATTTGGATCAGAAGTGAAGAAAACCCACGATGCACTCATGATGCATACACTCTTCTCAGTATCACATGCTAGCTGCTGTCTAAATAAATCGGAGACTAGCCCTCACCATTCTGGAGAATCTGATAGCAGAGTCACTGGTACAACAGAGATGCCTAGTAAGTGTTTAAATAATTAATCATTTTTGTCAGTGGTTGACTCATGACATCATAAACAAAGACTGTTTCTCATTCTATGGGAGGATTGGATGCAGCTCTGTCCTTTAAAAAATTTTGGTAAAACACATATAACATGAAATGTACCATCTTAACCGTTTTTAAGTACAGAGTTCAGTAGTGTTAAGTCCATTCACCTTGCTTTAAACCATCATCACCATCCACTTCCAGAACTCTTTTCATCTTGCAAAACTGAGACTCTCTATCCCTTAAACAACTCACCCTTTCCCCTTCACCAACTCTAGGCAGCCACTCTTCTACATTCTATCTCTAGAAGTCTGACCACTCTAGGTAGCTCATATAAGTGGCAGCATACAATACTCATCCTTTTGTGTTTGGTTATTTCACTGAGCATAGTGTCCTTAAAGTTCATCCATGGAGTCGTGGGTATCAGAATTTCCTTCTTTTATAAGGCTGAATAGTATTCCACTGTGTCGATAGACCGCATTTGGCTTGACTCACTCATCCACGGATGGACACATAGGTGAACCATGCTGCTATGAACATGGGTACTTAAAAAAAAATCAGACATTTTTACATGCCTTGGAGATAATTCTTCCCACCTTATTTTTCAGCCCACTGAGTGATGACAGTTTTCAGGTTCTGCCAATTAACATAGGAAACATTTTAGGCAAACGGAGATTTTTATATCTTCCTTTGGCCTTTTCTCACCAAGGATCCTTAGAACCGCTTTTGTAGACAGACCTTCATCTGCGTAGTAGGTGGGACTAAATTATCCTACTTTCTCAAGTAGTTCTCACTTTGCGATTTTTTTTTTTGATTTAACAAACAGAAAATATCTTGCCTTTAAGATTTTTCTGAGCAGAAGACCTAGAAAAAAATTATTTTTGTTCCATTCAGAACACTTATGGAGCCAGTAGTGTGTGTGAAGCATGATGGGAGGTCTGGTTTGGCCAGACCCTTGTCCTTGTCTCGGATTTGGGGCTGATTCTCTCCGCTCAATGATGAGGAATTTCTGGATGTTTCTCAATGCATGACTCAAGGACTTTTTTTGGCTAACTGGAGCACTTGGTAAAGATTCAGGTTAGAATTTTCTTTTCCTCCTTCCCTCCCTCCCTCCCTCTCTCCCTCCTTCCCTTTTTCTTTCTTTCTTTCTTTCTTTTTTTTGAGTCAGGGCCTCACTTTGACACTCAGACTGGAGTACAGTGTCATGATCCGGGCTCACTGCAACTTGACCTCTGGGCTCAGCTGATTCTCCTGTGTCAGCCTCCTGAGTAATTGGGACTACAGGTGCACACCAACATGCCTGGCTACTTTTTTGATTTTTTTTTTGTAGAGACGAGGTCTTGTTACGTTGCCCAGACTGGTCTCAAACCTTTACACTCAAGCAATCCTCCCATTTCACCCTCCTAAAGTGGTGAAATTACAGGCATGAGTCACAATGTCCAGTCATAGAATTTTCCTTTGAACAGATCTATGAAGCTCAAATTTTTCCATACTCCAAAAATGGGGGGAAAAAAGAATAGCAAAAGCATGCCAATTTTATTTTTAGCAAATGAAAACAGACTCCAGCGTATAGGTAAATGCTATTTATACCGGAGCTGACGGAAGGAAGTGGAGGCGCACTAGGAGGATATCCAGATAGTGCTAGTTCAGATGCTGCAAATCTCAGAAAACAAGAAAAATACAGTTCTGTCAGGTCAGAGACACACTCTGATGGGCAGAAGCTTCTCATGTGCACTGTGGGCAGAAAAGGGATTATTTGGGTGACAGATACTCCCACTGGAAGCACTCAGTTTAGAGAAGCCTGCAAGAAAGCATCGTGAAGAAATGTCATCTACGGGAAGCCCTGTATCCTCGTAGTTGTTGGCGAGATGTCAGACTTTGCGTCATGAAACTCTATAAAGCTAGAATGCCACCTGGACCTCCTCTCTTCACTCACAGGAAGGTGTTGAAAATGGTTGGTGCCAAAACCCTAACTCATATAGTAATCTATAATCAAAAATAGAACTAGCACACTATCCATGTAAATGTACTAAAATAGATAAACAAGAAAAACTTCAGCAAAACTTGTTAACAGAGAATCCTCATCAGATATTTTGTAACGTATGTTAGTATCCTATTGCCACTGTAGCAAATTACCACATACTTAGTGCTTAAAGCCTCACAAATTTATTATCTTGCAGTTCTGCAGGCCAGATGGTTGAGATGGAACTTGCTGGACTAAAATAAAGGTGTCAGTAGGGCTGTGTTCCTTTCTTGAGGTCTAGGGGAGAACTGTCTTCTTTTCTTTTCTTTTTTTTTCCAGATTCTATAGGCCATCTACATACCGGGGTTCTTGTGACTTCTTTCTCCATCTCTAAAACTAGCAATAGCAAGTCTAGCTTGTGTCCCATTGCATCATGCTGACATGAGCTCTTCTGCTTCCTTCTTTCACATTGTGATTACATTGGGCCCACTCAACTAATCTAGGGTCATCTCCCTATTTTAAAGTATCTGATCAGCAACCTTAATTCTATCCTCAACATCATTCCCTCTTGCTGTGCAACATAGCATGCTCACGGGTTCCATGAATTAGGACCTGGATGTCTCCAGGGGCCATTTATCTACCTATCACATCATAGCATACAGATGAAAATTGCAAACAAATGTTCCACCATGAATGTAATACAAATTAATGAAACAACCCCAAAATGAAGAAGATGAAAAACAAAATATTCAAAATCTCAAGTGAGACAGTTGAAGTGGGAGAGATGTGGGGAGTAAACCAAAGTTGACAGTACTTAGGAAAGAGGTAGAAGAAAAACATTCAACGTTTCAGAAGTGTAGATGAAATCAGATACTGCTAAAAGCAAAAATAACAGATAATTTAAGCATTGTAGCCTACAGCTGATGAAGAGAGAGAAATGAAAAGAAAAACATAAAAGGATAAATGAAAAGGAACACAGTTGCAAGATGGAGTAGAATGGGAATAAGACAGAAGCTATGCAAGGAGATTCTACATACATGCGATTCAATTTCCAAAGAAGAAAATTAGAATGGAATAGAAAAAAATATTTGAAGATTAAATTCAAGAAAACTTCTTGGAAATAAAAGAAGACTTGCATCTAGTGATAAAAGAATATGTTATGCGGCTCAGAGCGGTAACACTGAAACATTTCTAGTTGGTTATTAGACTTCAAAGATAAAATAATTTATTTGGGCAGTCATGTAAAAAAGGGAAGACACTTAGAAGAAAAATTCAAGCAGGCCTCAGATATATATTTACAGCAATATCAAATTTTAAAAAAGAAAGAAAATGAGAAATCCTCATTGTATTCTTATGGCAATAAGGTGTGGTGAGCCTTGATTTTATATCCAGCTAAACTGGCCAAAGCAGCCTTTAGGATACTCACAAAATCACCTTGACATGAAAGAACTGAAAGAAAAAAAAATCATTCTTATGAAACCTGCATGGGACAATTACTACAGGATCTATTCTAGCTCAGCAGAGTGTGAGTAGAAAAAGAAGAAAATGATTCAAATTCTTGTTATGAAAGAGCGTAGCTCTGACAGTAATACCTGAAAGACTGCAATAGAGGTAGAATGATACTTATACTACTACTGGTAGTGATAATAGTAATAATAATTAACTACAAGTTAATTATTATTCTCACTTATGAATGTAGAAGTGAAAATTCTAAAGAAAATACCATTTTAGTAAATGAATCTAGCAACATTTTCAAATACATCATGGCCAAGAAGGCTATTATGTGAGAAGTACAAGAATTAAATTAAAAGAAATCTAATAAATACTTTAATTCACAGGAAAATCTAAAAATCACCTCTGTTTTATGCTGAAAGACACTTGAACATTTTCAACATCCATTTTAATGTTTAAAAAGCACTCACAGAAATAGGAATAGGTGGATACTACCACATCTACCATGGGTACATGATAAAACATATCTATGCCAGCTTAAAATCCAGGGTCATGCTTAATGGCAATACCCTAGAAACATTTTCATGAAAATCAGTAGCATGGGAAAGAGGCCTGCTCTCACAACTATTATCTAACATTGCACTGAAAATTCTAGCCCATGCGAGTAGACAAGTGTCACCACCTAGAGTCTTGACAAAGGGATCAAATGTGAGTCTAATCAAGCCTCTGGATCCAGTTGTCAATTTGCAGGAAATACAGAGACCACAGAGACATACCAAATGGCACTGTGGGGATGCAATCAGCGAAAAATGACCCAGATTTTCAACCAAGTGCAAGAAAAAAGAAAGGGATGAGAGGGAAACTTCTAGATAAAATGAGACTTAGAAGACTCAGCACGCTTTTTATGTGTTGTGGCACATAACTCTTTGGCAAGAGGGCAAGACAGAGCTATTATGTCCTAAGGACGCCTACTGGGTGATACGTTCATTAAGAAATGCAAGAAAGTCTGTGATATTATGATAGATGTATACGTAGGTTTTCCTCCATGGTTTCTGGCTCATTACTTCCATAGCCTTTGTTATAATGTTGGAATGCTTTAGGCCTCAGAATAGGGCCTCAGAAAAGAGAATCTCTCTCTCTCTCTCTGACCTTCACATGCTCCTTTCTTCTGCTACTTTTTCTCCCCAGACAGAAATCTTCCCCTGCCTTTCCCTCTTGGAGATGGCCAGAAAGAAATTCTCTGACCTACCTTGTCTTGTTTTAGGCCATAGGATCCCCATTTCAGAAGGGACCCTGCTAGGGTCTGGGGAGAAGAAAAGCTGCACAGAGAGGCCAAGAAGAATCTGGATAATGGGCCTTGCTGGTTTTCCCAACTCTGTCTACTAGTATTAGGTCATGCCCTTTTTGTCCAATCACGTTTCCACACAGTTGTCAATCATGCTTATCCAGTGAAATCTCATAAAAGGTCCAAGAGAACAGGGTTTGGAGAGCTTCTCCATAGTTGAACTTGAGCTGACCCCTAGAGGGATGGTGGTACCAGGGGAGGACATGGAAGCTCCATGCTCCCTTCTCCCATGCCTTGCCCTAAGCATCTCTTCATCTGTGTCCTTTGTAATATCCTTTATAATAAACCAGTAAATGTGAGTGTTTCCCTGAGTTCTGTGAGCTGCTCCAGAAAATTAATTGTTTACTATAAGGCTAAAATAATCAAAACAGCCTGGTATTGGTACAAGAACAGGCATATGGACCAATGGAACAGGATAGAGATTCCAGAATCAAAGCCTCAATTTCTCAACCAACTCATCTTTGACAATCCTCCAACAGCAACCACTGGGGAGAGGAGTACCTATTCAGTAAATGGTGCTGGGAAAACTGGCTGATCACATGCAGAAGATTGAAACAGTACTCCTACCTATCACCATACACAAAAATCAACTCTTAATGGATTAAAGACCTAAATGTAAAACCTCAAACTATAAGAATCTTAGAAAATGCAGGAGACATCCTTATGGAAATTGGAATTGGCAACCAGTTCCTGATCAAAACCCCCGAGTACCCATGCAATAAGAGATAAGATAGACAAGTGGGACCTCATCAAACTGACAAGCTTCAACAAAGCAAAAGAAACCATCAAAAAAGTGGGGAGACAGCCCACAGAATGGGAAAAAATATTTGCCAACTGTATATCTGACAAAGGCCTAGCATCTAGGATTTACAAGGAACTCAAATGCACTGAAGAGGAAAAAAACAAACAGTCCCTTTAAAAAGTGGGCAAAAAACATGAATAGACACTTCTCAAAAAACATATATAGGTAGCCAACAGACACATGAAAAAGTGTTCAGCCTCACTCATCATCAGAGAAATGCAAATCAAAACCACATTGAGATACCACCTAACCCCTGTAAGAATGGCCATCATTAATAAAACAAACAACAGATGCCGGCGAGAATGTGGAGAAAAAGGAACGCTACTACACTGCTGGTGGGAATGCAAACTTGTACAACCTCTTTGGAAAACAGTGTGGCGATTTCTGAAAGAACTAGAAATTGGCCTTCCATATGCCCCAGCAATTCCCCTATTGGGAATATACCCAGAGGAACTCAAATTATTCTACAAAAAAGATACCTTCACACGTATGTTTATTACAGCTCTGTTCACAATAGCAAAAACATAGAACCAACCCTGTTGCCCATCGAAGCTGGACTGGATAAAAAAAATGTGGTACATATACACAATGGAATATTATGCAGTCATAAAGAAGGGCAAATATATGGACATTGCAGCAAATTGGATGGATTTGGAGTCAATCATACTCAGTGATTTCTCACAGAAACAAATAACTGAGTTCCATATGTTCTCACTCATAAGGTGACCTTGAACAATTATAATGCTGTGGGAAAGCGATTGGCAGTAGCAGAAAACTGTCAGGGAAAGGGGGGGGGGTGGGACTGGCAGTTGGGGAAAGCTGCTAGGGGATGGAGGGGCATGTCTCATCAACAAGGGTATCTGCATGGTCAGTGTTTGTATACATAACCCTGAATTGTACTCCACATCTTTATAATAAAAATTTTACAAAAAAGAAAGAGAAGTTAAAAAAAAGTGGGTAAAGAACGTGAACTTACACTTCTCACAGGAAGACATACAAGCAGTCCACAAACATGAAAAACATGCTCAGCCCCATAATCATCAGAGAAATGCAAATCAAAACTACAATGAAGTATCACCTAACACCAGTAAGGATGGCCATCATTAATAGGTTAAAAAAAACAACAGGTTCTGGAGTGGCTGCAGAGAAAAGGGAATGCTTCTCCACAGTAAGTGGAAATGTAAGCTAGTTCAACCTTTGTGCAAAGCAGTGTGGCAATATTTCTAAGAACTAAATATTGAGCTTCCTTATGATCCAGCAATCCCTTTTCTGAAAATGTACCCAGAGGAACATAAATCGCTCTACCAAAAAGACACCTGCACATGTATATTCATTGCAGTACTATTTACAATGGCAAAATTATGGAACCAGTTCACATGCCCCTTGAAAGTGGACTGGATAAAGAAAATTTGGTACTTATGGAATATTATGCAGCCACAGAGAACAAAATCATTGCCTTCACAGTGGCATGGATGCATCTGGAGACTATCATACTAAGTGAACTATCACAGAAACAAAGAAATGAATAATACATGTTCTCACTCATAATTGGGCCCTGATCACTGGTCACGTGAGCACAAGGGTAGGATAGGCAGATGCTAGACACTGCTGGGTGTGGAGTGGGAGGGAAGAGGAAGTGGACATGGTAACACACTGAGTACCTGGTCTACTATCAGGGGAGAGAGGGCTGACTGGAAGCCAAACTTCACTTGCATGCAACTTACTTATGTAGTGAATCCTCACTTGCACCTCACAACTCTGAAATGAAATATAAAAAAAGAAAAAGAAAAGAAAGGAGGTCTGAGCTCGATTGCATATCAGGGTGACAATAGCTAATAATCATAAATTGTCTATTTCAAAATAACTAAGAGAATAAAATTCAAATACCTTACCACCAAAAATAGAGTCTATATTACTGAGTGATCTATCACAGAAACAAAGAACCGAGTATCACGTTCTCACTCATAAGCAGACCTTGAACTATCATTATAAGAAAGGGATTTGCAGTAGTGGGAAACTGCCAGGGGAGAGGGGGAAACACCTCATCAACGAGGGTACCTGTATAATGAACATTTGTATACCTAACCCTGAATTGTACCCCCACATATTTTTTTTTTAATTTAAGAAAAAAAATAGGTAGGTGGAGTGATAGATATGTAAATTTGATTAATTTAATCATACACATCATACATATAAATCAAAATATCACATTGTACCCCATAAATATATATATTATTATAATTTTTAAACAAAAAATGATATGAATAATAAAATTTTCAAAGGGAATGCCGATATGCGACTGAAGGTCATGACTGGTGAGAACAGTTTCAGAGTGTCTGTAGAATAATACATATGTAACCAGATTGTGGTGGATTAGAAAAAAAAAAGAGAAGGGAAATGCAAACAAACAATGTGTTTAAACCACTGTGATGATGAGAAGAAATTTGATTAGGAAATGCCAGATAAAAGAGAGTCACAGGACATTATTTTAGAAAAAAAAATCCCGTACATATTATTTATGAAAACATTAATTGCAGGACTCAAATGGTCTATTTAGTGTCTAGTCATGTACAAAATTGTAATAAATTCCTTCCAAATTAGTTCCATTTACTAATCAGCATTCATTTCCTAATTATAGAAAGGATCACAATGACCCACATTAACTGCATTAGTAAAACACTCAGGTGATCAAGTGATTTCCATATGCCTCTGTTGTCAGGGTTCCTTGAGGAGGCCCCATGCCAATGAGTAGTTTATTGACTTTCATGAAAAAGGCCTTGATGTCACACTCAAGAGTAAAACGAGGAGTGCTAAATTAATTTCAACTTTCAAATTCAAGTTCCCATGAATGTTCTTATTTTCCTATCTACTTTTAAGCCTACAGAATTTTCCTTTTGAAGATTTTTCTAAGTGATAATTGACTTCAGCACTAATAACCCCGAACAAAGAACATTTTGCATATAATAAAAGGACAGTACTAACATTAACCATTTGTTATTGACCTCGATTAAGAATTCATTTATGAGCCGGGCTCGGTGGCTCAGCCTGTAATCCCGCGCCTTGGGAGGCTGAGGTGAGTGGATTGCCTGAGCCCGCGGGTTCGAGACCCGCCTGGGCAAGCGAGACCTCATCTCTACAATAAATCAAAAAATCAGCTGGGCGTGG
>CAUYQG010063711.1:0-27020 GCA_963574415.1 Tarsius wallacei
AGAAAATTAAGTATGGAAAGACACCAGAGCCTAATGGAATACTGCAGATCGTTTGGTTTGCTAGTTTGGAATCATTTTTCAAAAAAGCTTTGTTTATTTTAAAGATGTGGGGGACAATGCAGGATTAGGTAGGCAAGTGGACGGATCAAAGACCTAAACATAAAACCTCAATCCAAAGAAACTTAAGAATCCTAAAAGAAAACATAGGAAACACCTTTACGGAAATTGGAATAGGCAAGCAATTTCTGATTAACTCTCTCCAAAAGTGAATGCCATGAAAGATAAGATAGATAAATGCGACCTAATCAAACTGAAAATCTTCTGCAAAGAAATTCTCCATTAGCATTACTATGGGAAAAAAAATGTTACTTTTATAAAAGGCTATTGAACTTTGTAACAACAAAGACATCTATTATTTTTCTATTGAAAATATAGTCAGGCAGTGATTAGCTAGATTAATAAGATTTCAAAATTTCGTTCTGTAATAGTTCTATATTGGATAATAGCTGATGAAGAATACACCTGTTTTCCAGGAGTTATTTTTTAAATTCTCATAAGATACTGCTTAGTACATCAGCTACATTAACTCTGCTATTTACCACAGTGAATGTCTTCAACCAATAAAGGCATTTAGGCTTTATTATTTTTCATGAAGTTTGGGCTCAGAAGGTTTTCCATTTCTGCTTACACTTGGTCCATAAGAATGGTCAAACCCTGGGAATCTACTTCTAGACAGGCCCCTACAGATTTTTTACTAGTATCACCTAAAGTACACAAATCTGCCATCAGCTCTGCTTATTGAAATGTGATTATATCATTTTATTTTATCTTAACTTCATAGTTTTTCTTTCTAAAATCAGAATATAATAAAACAATTTTGAACTCACATACGTTTTCTTAGTTTTTTTTAATGTGATTGTGGGCTATTTTACTCACTCCACCTCACCCTACCCCTCTGCCTCACATTGCCATAAAGGAAATAGTATTTCAGCCTCTACTCCCCAACACAGAACACTATTAGAACAAACACTTCGGAGCCTTCTCTCTATCTGGCCACGTCTCCCTTAGATGAAATAGCTTACCTGATGAGTAAGTTTGGTGAGAATCTGGCATTCATCTGTGAAAGGTTTCTCTACTGAGTGAGATAATTGGTATTGAAGGTTTTGCCCACAAGTAGTCCTGCATCTTGTCTTTTTCCTGTTAGAGCAGTCTGTTTTCAGGTGAAATATGTTCTCTTCCTCCAGGTCTTCTCTGTCCATTTGGTAGCTGCTTGCAGAAGATGCCTTCCATTCTCTAATTTCTCCACCTTAGCCTGGGGAGATGAAATGCCAGTAAGAAAAGGTACTCACATCCAATATTTTCAGAATAGTTCCTGAGAGAGGCCATAGTGACTCAAATGGTGGGTTAGTTCCTGAGAGTGTTGATGTGACCCACTGGCTGAGGTGGATCCCATGGGGCCAGGCAGGAGAAGGAGTCATTGGCCTAGCCATGAAGTACAACAAGAAACTGGAAAACCAAGAACTCAGAGAATTCAAGACAAAGATCATGACTTGAAGAGATAAAGTATTGCACAAACATATGTATGACTTGTATGCCAAAAGAATAGATAATCTAGATGAAATGCATAAAATCCTCAAAACACAAAACCTATCAAGACTGAATCATGAAAAAAAGCAATCTTGAACAGACCTACAACTAGTAAGGTCTGTAATTAAAATTACCTTAACAAAGAAGAATCCAGGACTAGATGTTTTCACTGATACATTCTACCAAATATTTAAACAAGATTTAGCACCAGTCTTTCTCAAACTCTTCCAAAAACCAAAGAGGAGGGAATATTTCTCAACACATTCTATGAGGCCAGTGTTATCCAAATAACAATGCCAGACAAATATACTCCAAGATAACTACAGACCAATATTCCTGATGAATATCGATAGAATACTAGCAAACTGAATTCAGTGGCCCATTAAAAGGATTACACACTGCTGATGTTTGGTTTGTTGGACCCCTCCAAACCTCCTGCTGGAATCTGATCCCCAATATTGGAAGTGGATTCTAGTATGAGACATTGATGTCAGAGGATGAACACCTCATGCGTGGCTTGGTGGCATCCATGCAGTAATGAGGGAATTGGTGCTCTACTAGTTCCCACGAGAGTTGGTGGTTTAAAAAAAAAAAAAGTTTGGTACCTCCTTCTCTTCTCTTTTTGGCCTCCTGTCTTGCCATGTGATCTCCACATGCAGGCTGTACTTTGCCTTCTAGGGTGAGTGAAAGAACCCTGAGCCCCTCATCAGAAGCAGGTGCTGGCACCCTGCTTCTTATGTAGCCTGCAAAGCCCTGAGCCAAATAAACCTTTGTATTAATTTGTTTTGTGTTGCCTTAAAGGAATACTTGAGGATGAGTAATTTGTAAAGAGAGAAGGTTTATTTTGGCTCAAAAGTTCTGCTTGGCACTGGCATCTGCTTCTGATGAGGCCTCAGGAAGTTTACGATGATTGCGGAAGGTGAAGGGGATGCAGGTGGGTCATATGGCAAACAAGAGAAGATGCCAGGCTCTTTTAAACAACCAACTCTCCCGTGAACTCATAGCTAGGGTGACATCTCACTCCTTACCATGAGAACAGTGCCATGTCATTCATGAAGGATCCTCCCCCATGATCCAATAACCTCCTATTAGGGTCCTCTTCTAACACTGGGGATCACATTTCAACATAGGATTTTGAGTGGACAACCATCCATACTATACCAACCTCTTTTCTTTATAAATTATTCCACCTCAGGTATTCCTTTATGGTAACACAAATGGACTAAGACCAATTTGAATTTATCCCTGGAGTGGCAGGACATTTCAACATATAAAAATTAATCAATGTGATCAACCACATTAATGGAATGGGAAAAAAACAGAATGATCTGAATGATCATCTCAAGTGATATGGAAAAATGCACTTAATAAGATTTCACATGCTTTCATTTAAAAACACTCAGCACCTAATCAACAAGGGTGCCTGCATAATGAACATTTGTATACCTAACCCTGAATTGCACCCTATATCTTTAAGATAAAAATTTTTTAAATAAAATAAAAACACTCAGCAAATTAGAAATAAAAGAAAACTATCACAATGTAATAAAATTCACATATAAAAAGCCCATAGCTAATATACTCACTGATGAAAGACTGAAGGCTTTTCCTCAAAGACCAGAAACAGGACAAGAATGCCCACTTTTGCCACTTCTATTTAACATAGTACTGGAAACACGAGTCAGATAAATTAGACCAAAAAAAAAAAAAAAAAAAAGGAGACGAAGAAGAAGAAGAAAGAAAAAAGAAATAAAAGACACCCAATTGGAAAGGAAGAAGGAAAATTATCTCTGTTTACAGATGATATGATCTTGTATGTAGAAAACCCTAAAGATTTGTTTCCACAAAAACTGTTAGAACTAACAAATAAATTCAGCTCAGCTGCAAGAGACAAAATTAACATGCAAAAATCGGTTATGTTCCTATACACTAACAAGAAATAACTGGAAAAATAACAATAGCATCAAAAAGAACAAAATACTTAGAGGAAAAAAACCTAGCCTGTGAGGTAAAAGTGTGTATGCTGAAAACCACAAAATGTTACTGAAAGAAATTAGAGAACACAAATAAGTGTAAAGACAGCCCATGCTCATGAGTTGGAATATTTCATATTAAGCTGTCAATACCACCCATACTGATCTATAGATTTAATGCAATCTTTATCAAAATCCCAATGAGATTATTTGCAGAAATAGAAAATTACATCTTGAAATTCATTTGGGATTTGAAGGGACCTAAGTAGACAAACCAATCTTAAAAAAGAAGAACAAAATTAGAGATCCCACACTTCCTGCTTTCACAACTTATGACAAGGTTAAAGCAATCAAACTGTAGTGGTAGCAAAGACAGTTATATAGACCACTGGAATTGAATAAAGAGTCCAGAAATAAACCATTGCATATATGGTCAAATGATTTTAGGCAAAGTTGCCAAGACCATTCAATGAGGGAAAGGACAGGCTTTTCAGCAAATGGTGTTGGGAAAACTGGATATATATGCCAAAAAATGAAGTTGGATCCTTACCTTATACCATGTACAAAAATTAACTCAAAATGAATCAAAAGTCCTAAATGTAAGAGTGAAAATTATACAATTCCTAGAAGAAAACACAGGGACAAAACTTTATGAGATAAAATTTGGCAATAATTTATTGTGCATGACACTAAAATTTCAGGGTACAAAAGAAAAAAAGTAGATCAATTAGACTATTTCAATCTTAACAACTTCTGTGCATGAAAGGAATTGTCCGTTGGTGAACAAAGTAGAAATGTAACCTACAGATTGAGAGAAAATATTTGCAAATTATGTATCTGATAAGAGATTAATATTGAAAATACATAAAGAGCTCCCATAACTCAACAACAAAACAACCCAATTAAAAAATGAGCAGAGGTTTTTGAATAGACATTTCTCCAAAGAAAATATATAAGTGACCAATAAAGAAATACTCAACATCACTAAATCATTAGAAAAATGCAGATCAAAGTCACAATAAAATACTACCTGAGATATTCTCATCATTCAACTGAAATATTGATTCATTGCCTCATAATTGCCTCACCACATTATAGCAAGAGGCATTTTTTGACTCCAGTGGTGGCATTCCATGATTCTTTCAATACAGACAAAACCCACATAACAGGGGTCAGCAAATTTTTTCTCTAAAGATGGTAAATATTTTAGGCCCTGAGAATCATATTGTTTCTGTTGCATCTGTTCAACACAGCTATCACAATAAAAAAGCAGCCAGAGGCAATATGTAAATAGGTGTCTTTGTTCCAATAAAAGATTAAATTGTAAACACAAGTAATGGGCTACCTTTGACTCATGGGATGTAGTTTGCCGACTCCTGTCATGTAATTTGCTGCATACTTTCATTTCCTTCCACAGAATATTTCCACTGCTACTGCCATTTCAATGACTCCTACTTCATGCTTTTCTACTCATCATATTCTTTGCCACTGTAGGGTCTTCACAAATGTCCTTCTCTCTGAGCGGGGTACTCTTCACTCATCTCTTCACCTTATTACTGTCGTCTCTCATATGAACACATGCTTTAGAGCACGAGTCCCAGTTGCAATTCTTAACTCTGCAATTATTTGAATAAGGTTCATTGTCTCCACCTGCTACCAATAAACTGTAGATCCACAGGGATGAAGTAGTATATTTCTTTTGTTTGTCATTGCATCCCCAGGACCCAGTGCCCAGCACACAGTGGGCACTCCTCAGTAACTTCTTGTTGACTGACTGAATTAATGATTGAATGCATGGGTGATTATTTCCATCTCACTACCACCAGTCTCCAACATTCTGTTGTGAGCGGTGACTATTTTCTTAAGTTCTCTCTTCATAACTTGTTTCTGATGATGATTCTCTCACCTTGTTTTCATATCATTCTTTGTGCGCTTGGAGGAATTTTTGATTACTGCCAACTAATTCCCTTCTTAGTCCTTTACAAATGTCTGTCTTTTCTGGTTAGTGATCTTCTTGCTCTCCTTTGGCTCCCAAGTGCTCATGCCACAGATTTACCAATGTCTCCAGCCAAAGATTTCCAGAAACCCTCTTGTAGGACACAATTGTTTTTATTAGCTTGTTGAAATGAAGGAGACCATGTGCTCTGGGGATCCATGGGGGCATCTCAGTAGACAGGTATAAAAATAAGACCTAAAGAATTTGGACTTATATTTGGTAATTTTGGGGAGAGTTCAAAGAAGCAGGGCTTTAATTCTGGATTGTAGGCTGTTATCAAGAAACCAGGATAATTCTTTGGGCACCACAAAAGTCATCATCTAGTGGGTAGGGAAGAATGGAGCACAGCTAAAGATGAAATTGGTAAAAAGTCATCAGTTCCTCATAGTATTTTTTCTTTTTTGTGGTTTGGACAGTATCCTTGTTTTTGTATGTTGAGGCATGATTACAGATGATTCTTGTTTTTCCCTTGTTCCATCAAAGTCACAGAGTTGCCTTGTCTGGTTTTGGCATTTTCTGAAATTGTTTCTGCTCAGTAGGGGAATACCCTAGCCTAGCTGTGAATGATAGTCCAAGTAGTCTAGCTTGTAGCAGCACCAAGCCCCTGTCTAGTGCTAGGTAGCTCTTGACTTTCATAGCTGCTTTCCTTTTTCTCAGAATGAGTCCTCCCAGTGAAGAGTGGGATCATTTGAAGGGTATCCATGTGAGGGCTCCCTGTGACTATTTCTGGGTCTGGTAGTATGTGACTGGGCAGGCAGATTTTAGCCAGCATGCAATAGAATTTCAAGAGTGAGCACTTTGTTTATCATTTTTCATTTTGTCCTAGTTGAAAAGTCACAATAAGTTATGAAGTTAGATAAATAAAATTCCTTACTTATTGAGGAATGCATGGCATTCTTTGGCCTGTTCTCACTATTATCATCACAGATAAGAATTTGAAAGCACACCATCCCTCAAAAATCCCTCCTGAATACATCTTTAAAAAATCTTTTGAGTAATTTTTCCAAGATTTTCTATATGTTATCAACTAAGAAGACTAATGATTGAGTTTTGGAAAAGCCAATCCACCAGTGTCAATTATTGGCTGTAACAGTCGCCCTGGGATGAGACGTGTAAAAAGGATTTATGAGAAGAAGCAAAGTATAAGTTGTAGCCTGAAGACCATGATAAGGGAAGATCTGTAGCTTATGTGCAGTTTGAGTTTTCATATTAACATTAAATGGTTCAGTGATAGAAGTTGCATACGCTTGCTTTGGTAAATAAGAGTAGAAAACCCTGATTCACCCAAATCCCTCTGGGCTCAGTGGAGTGCAAGTTAAGGGGGTTTCTGGAAGATTCTTTTTAGGACCCATTTCTGGGGGAAGAGTTTTCATCTTATCTGAAGCTATGCAAAGTCAGTGATTGGTCACCAGGTCAAGGCTAAGCAGAAACAAACACTAAGGCATTGATTGGGCATAAAATTTCTTGGCTAGAGAAAATGGCATTGAATTTGAGGTAACTTTAAATTTCAAGTGCCACACACTCAATGAGTTTTTACTAATATCCCTATCACTTATTGCTTAGTTACATAAAGTAAGCTGCAGATGTGCAAATATTAGCATGTGTGTGAGAAGAGAACATAGGAAATGTGAGTCCTGAAAGAAAAGCACTTAGAAGTAAAAGGGTTTAAAATGAGACCTCAGGAAAAAAGGGCGCCCTGTCCGTCAACACTGCTTTTAATCCTTTTACCTGTCCTTAGCAAAGTTCTTACTCCATTCTACCAAATATTTGCCAAGGAAGTTGGCAAAAGCAATTGTAGCATATATGTTGTTGCCTATGGTTTTGATACTGAATTTCTTGCTTTCGACCACAAGTTTGCAGTTCCATTTACACAGTGGAGTCATCTGGTAAATTTATGGGTGTATGTGGAGCTTTTAAATAAATCAAATAAGTGCTTCCACAAATCCTAAGCCATTAGGGTTACTCTAACGTACCCTCTGCAAAAATGAAAGTTGGAGAGATGAAGGGGATTGAAAGGGAGGTAGGAACTTTCCAGAAGCTCACAGAATAAGACCACCATACAAGAAAAATAAAATTACTGAAAGGATGATACCCAACAGTAGTTCCCCTTTATCCATAGTTTCACTTACCCTTGGTCAACAAGGGTCTGAAAATATTTAATGGAAAGTTCCAGGAATAAACATTTAATAAGTTTTAAATCGCACACTGTTCTGAGTAGCAAAATGAAATCTTACACTGTCCTCTCTGTGCCATCTGTGGCATGAGTAATGCCATGGTCCAGAGTGGGTACATGCCATATCCATGCTCTAGACACTACTCACCTGTTAGTCAGTCAGTAGCTATTTCGGTTATCAGATCAACTGTTGCCATATTGCAGTGCTTATGTTTAAGTAACCTTTATTTTATTGAATATTGACCCCCCCAATGCTTTAATATTTAGAAAATTGGTAGAAGATAATCCATAACCCAATAATATCTGTTTTTCTTTCTCTCTTTCCCCCAGCCCATCACTATCTTCTTGGCTTCAAACTCAGGTGGACTGGAAAATATCACCATTTATTTACCTAGAACCTAGAACAACAATCCTTTTTACCTCAAATCTTCTTGGTGAGTCATAAACATGCATGAAATGGATGAAAGAATGCTGGGGATTAGAATGGTTGTGCATGCGTTGAGATGCAAACAAAAGGGTCCTGTCATTTTGTGTTTAAGTGACCAGAAATTACTTCAGGAGGGTCCAGCTCACTGTCTAGAATTGATTGCCAGATTCTAGATGTTTACTATTAGCTGTATCTATGAAATAATGTGCATTGGTGAAGATTTTAACTTATTCTGTTTTTTTGTTTGTTTGTTTGTTTGTTTTGCTTCAAAAAAAAAAAGATTATTTGAGTTTGGGAGAACAGATAACTTTAACTTTTTGTCTACCCAGCTCATTAGAGAAGGCAACATACTACAGTGAAATAACTCACCACTGGGAATCAGGTATCCTAGGTTCTCAGCTGTGCCTGCCCCAAAATAGTCAGTGTAACTGTCACTAAGTCATTCGACTCAATAATCCTTTGGTTTCTTAAATGATATAAAAATTTCTGAAGAAAAAAACACAAAACAAAAAAGTGTATTGAAATAAAGATAAATTATTTTCTCATATCTAACAAGATTTATCTAAATTTTCTGACTGGAAGTTTTCAATGGTTAAAAAAAAGTTAGAATACGTTTTCCAGCTATACATTTCTTCCTAGAGATAGAACCTATTGCAGTGTTTAATTATGGAGAATTACTTTGCTAGTTAAGATTTTACTATACATAAAAGGATGTCACAACAACTTAGTCATACAGTCAGATTTCCTTTAAAGAAGAGTAATTCTAAGAACAGAACACAGTATGGCAGATTTATAGACCACTGAATAAAGCCAACTTTTGAGTTCTGGTTTTTCTTGGCAATGCAAAACTTTCTAAATCAAAAAATAGTGTTGACAAAAGTTCATTTTTAGAAAAAGATAACAAGATTTTCTTAAACATCAGATGTCTTTGACAAAACATTTTGGATAGTAAAGTGTAAATTAACCAGACACCCTAATATTAGATTTCCCTTGAAGATATATATAAGGTTTAAAAAATGAAGATCTGAACTCAATAATTTGAAAGAAAAAAAAGAGCATTGAAGGTTTGTATTGCATTGCATTGTATCGTATCTACTCTTCTGAAGAACATTGCTGCTATGTTCTCTCAGGATATTAGCTTAATTAGACTCCCACTAAGACCTTTGTCTTGGCCAGGCTTGATGGCTCAGCCTGTAATCCCAGCACTTTGGGAGGCCAAGGCGAGTGGTTGACTGAGCCCAAGGGTTTGAGACCAGCCCAGCCAACTTGGCGAGACCTTGTCTCTACAATAAAATAAAATAAAAAAATTAGTCGGGCGTGGTAGCATGTGCCTGCAGTTCTGGCTACTTGGAAGACTGAGGCAGAAGGATCACTGGAGCCCAGCAAGTCTATGCTGGGGTGACCATGAGTGTGCCACTGCACTTCAGGCAGGGTGACAGAATAAGACTCCAACCAAAAAAAAAAAAAAAGACCTCTGTCCTAACTATGTTGGGGGACAGCTTGGATCTCATGTTAGCCTCTCTTCAGTCTGTCCCAGCATGCACAGTTCAGAGATTTGGGAAGAATTTATACACAGAATTTGGGGTTCTTCTATGACTTATTTTTTCCCCTTGGAATTCCTTTCTCTTCTAGCAACCTTAGTTGATCTGGTCGCCTCCTTGTTGCTCTAGGAAGGAGACTGGCAAGTTCTCTATTGGAGTTTGAGCAGGCCCACGCAGCACACCACTAAGGCTGCATAAAACATGGGGCGCTCACCTGTCTGGCTTTGTTCATTCTGGTAATTGTTTTTTATCTTGTTCTGAGTTTCTGTTTCTTTAAGATTACTCCATCTTACTGGAAGCAGAACTCCATTGTTGTTTGTTTGTTTGTTGGACGGGGAAGAAGGGACATTGAGGTGAGAGAGTGCCTCTAGATTTCTCTTAGCCTATCATAGGTCTGCTTGTGTGAGGAAATCCTTTAACATTTCTAAAGTCCACAGTTGCCTTATATATTTTAAGCTCCAAAGTCCAAAACTCATTACTGAGTAGGTATTGACAAAGCCCTTGGGTCTTTTCTTGCATAAACCATACTCAGAAGAACTGTGGGGAGGAGAGGGCTAATGGGCAAGAACCAACAGGCCCAGTTTTGTGAATATTTTCTCCCAATATAAATATACTGTCAAATGGCTTAAGACCCATTAGAGGTTCTGGAATCGTTTTATTATTTTTTCTTGATTTCTCTACAGTTAAAGATTTAAATTAAATTCAATACATGAAATGCCAAGCATAAGTACTTCAGTGTTCACTTTAAGTAAACATTTCCTATATATACATTTGTTTTCACATCTAACAAAATTAATAACATATCCTTACTATTATCGAATACTCAGTTACTACTCAAATTTCCTCAGTTGTCTTAGAAATGGTCTTTACTACTTCATTGTCTAAACCAGGATCTTAGAGAGGGCAATTGCCTGTTTAAGGAACCAGGAGACCCATCCTGTAAAATATTCGCATTCTGGATTTGTCTATCACTTTCTTGTGATTCTGGTTTTTTTGCTCTTATCCCTATATTTTTTGTGTGTATTAGTCTGCTAGGGCTGCTATGACTAAGTAGCTTATATAACAGAAGCTTATTTTCTCAGTGCTGGAGGCTGGAAGTCCAAGAACAACGTGCCAGCAGAATTGGTTTCTGGTTAGACCTCTGTCCTCACAAACAGCCTTTTTGCTATGTCCTCACATGGCCTTTTATCTGTGCACGCTCACTCCTGGTATCTCTTCCTCTTCTTATAAGGACTCCAGTTCTGTTGAGTCAGAACTTCATCCTTAGGACCTCATTTAATTTTAATTATCTCCTAAGAGGCCCTGTCTCCAAATACAGTCATATTGGGAGTTAAGGCTTTGACCTATAATTGAGGGGACACAATTCAGTCCATAACATCTTAGAAACAAGAAGCCAAAAGATTAATAAATCTTAAGTTAATTATTTGCATGTTATAAAGCAATATAAGCAAGAGTATTCTGACTTTTGGTATGAAGTACAACGTATATACATATTATACAAATACACACATACATATGTATCTGTTACTGAGAGTCTCTGTTTAATCAGGAATGGGTGTTCAATTTTGCCAAATGCTTTTAGAAATGATTATATGATTTTCTCCTGAGATTTGTTAATATTTTTCCTAGTATTCTAATATTGCATTCCAAGAATAAATCTCATCTCATCATGATACATTATTAATTGCATAAGGTTCCATTTGTTAATATTTTATTTAAGATTTTTACATCAATATTAATGGGTATTATTCTATAGTTTCCTTTTTATTCAATTATTAATTTTTAAAATTATTATTATTTTTTCTTAAAGCAAATTTGGAAATCTTTATTTCTTTTCTGTGTTCAGAAACTGTTTAAATATCATTGGTATTGTCATTTATTTAAAGTTAGTGAATCTTTCTATAAGCATTGTTTCAGCTGAATCTCATAGATTCTGATATATGATGTCTTAATTATAATTGTTTTTAGCAATACTACAATTTGGCTTGTATTTTCCCTTTGGCTCAATAATTATTTAACAGAAATTCTTATTATTTCCCAGGGGAAATATATCTAGTACTTTTTAGTTAGTTGAACTGTCTTCAGGAAATGTTTGCATTATGTTTACCTTTTGGAATGTAATAAGGCCTTTTATGTGACCTAATAGAAGACCAGTTTGGGTTTGGGTGAATATTTTCATAACATTTGAATATCAGATGTATTTGTTATAATTGAGATACCTATTTCATCTTCATTATGAATTGTAGCCTTACTAAGCTTTACAATGTTTCCTTGTTAACCTTGTTAAATGGGTTTTAGACCAAATTATACATCGTGTGTTATCAGCACTATTATTTTTGCTGTATTTTTCCTGGTAATACATTATCTATCCTCTCATTTTAAACTTTGTGAATTACTTTTCTAAAGTTATATCTTACATATACAATGTGGAATCTAGTTTTGTTTTATGAGCCAATATTAATATTTGCCTTTCTTTAGTAAGTTAAATACAAGTCCCCTAATATATTGTTATAGTTGATATGTTTTGTCTGAGTTCTACCAGTTAATATTATGTTGGCTATGTACATATATATGTTTCTTTTGCTCCTTTTCATCAGCTCTTCTGATATGTTGGAAGATTTTTATTTTCTTCTAGTCATTAGGTCTCAATTTATATATGACCTTTTCAGAAAGGACTTGTCTATCCCAGTTGGAACTTTTTCTATGCCATGATTCTCAATCACTCTTTTATTCCTTTTAGGTTTTCCCATATCATGATCATCATCTGAATAACGTATTGGTCCTCTTCATTAGAACATATTTCTTTATACCAACACCTCCTTCCCCCACCCCTCCTTCTTCTATGGTATAATACCTATACTGTGTATGCATTGGGTATACACTGGGTAATAGAAGACACTTAATAAATATTATAATTGTTATTTGAAGCTGCTTTTTAAATTTTTTAATTTACGCTTTCCCTGGTAGTATCTCATTCATTTTAGGCACTCAGTAAGTATTTGTTACTACTGAATTGAAACTGTGAAGATGGTAACCTTACACAAAAAGTAAAATGTAGATTTAAAAAAAAAGTAACTTATACTTGTAGAGAATTTACCATATGCAAGACACTGACTGCTCTAAATCCTACACATTTAGCTCATTTAATCCTCACAATAATCTTATGATAGACACTATTAATATTTTCCCCATTTTACCGATGAGGAAACTGAGTCATAGAGTGGCCATAGAGAAGTAACTTTTCCAAAACCACAGAGCTAGTAAAGATTTGTGGGTATTAAATATGAAGCTGTGGTAAAATGAGGAGCATGATTTCTCCACATACTTATCTAAGTCCCAGATTTATGCTTACAGATAAACTACAAAAGAACAAAGAACACAGTCTAGGTTTTAGTAAATGATAATAAATCTATTAGGAAGTTCATTTGTACAGATATATAGTTCTCAGAGACTATAATTTCTCTTTCGATTACATTGATCCTTTAACTTAGGTCAAATTTTCAATGATTTTTGAGAATCACAGCAATGTTTTGCACTTAATACTGTTCTTTAACCATTCTCGTCTAGATACAAGGTACGCTGGATATTAATAAAAATAACCATATTTAAGATGGGAAACATGTAAAATCATGTCAGTATGTGGTGCTACTGACTGAGTGCTTGTGATTGTTTAAAGACTCTAATGAGATACATACTTCATTATAAGATAATATGATTTTTAGCATGATTTCTCCACATACTTATCTAAGTCCCAGACTTATACTTTCAGGTAAGCTACCAAAGAATGAAGAAAAAAGTCTAGGTATTAGTAATTCATATCGGATGCACTAGGAAGTTCTTTTGTACAAATATAAAATTCTCAGAGACTATATTTCTCTTTAGATAACATTGATCATTTAACTGAGGTCAAGTTTTAAATGATTTTTGATAATCACGGCAATGTTTTGCACTTATTCAATATTGTCCTTTAACCATTCTCCTCAAGATACAAGGTATACTGGATATTAATAAAAAATAACCATGAATTTAGACGCATTAGTATTTTAAAAGTATACTTGCCAAAACAGTTTCCCAAAGTAGGAAATGGCAATTTTACCAAAAAATATTATGCTTTCTCTTCATATTATCTTTTAAACCAATATAAATTTCTTTTATTTCCTACAGAATATGAATCTCATATTTCAAAAGAAAAAAATAAGAAGTGATTAAGTGTAAATTTCATTGAAACAAAACATGAAATTTTGCTCATATTCCTAACTACAACTGCATTATGAAACAAAAATAACATTTCCCAAAGAAAAAGAAACAAATATTTAAAAACAATGACTACAAGTACAAGCAACTGTTGACCCCAGTATGTGCATGTATCACTAAGAGCTCTCTTCAGTTTCCTTTTTAGATGAGCCCATTCATAATGAGACAAAAATACATGACAGTCACCAAAATACATTCTTCATTATTTGTGACTTTCTGAATCATCACAAGAGATCTGTTAATGTAGCACTAGAATCACATAAGGAAATGAAATGAACTGCATTTAAATTAAGCAAAAAGATCATTTTCTTATTCATATATATTACATATGTAGTATTATATATGCAATATATGTAGTATTTTAGATCTATATTATTTTGCACAGAATACAGTATACATAGTTCTTGCATAGAAACGTAAAAATCATAGAGTATAAAATAAAGGAATATTAAAAAATTGTTACTAGATAAAAAGAAGGATATTTTGTAATCATAAAAAGGGTTAAAGTGAGTTAAAAACTGGAAGAAAATTAACCATTTGCATGTTTGAATGCTACAAATACAAAATGATTTTGTAAGTGTTTTTAATGTTCTCTTATTTTCTAGAATCAACCGGTATTACCTTTAAATCATTAAAAGTGTTACAAAATTTTACTACAAAAATATATAGGAAATAAGTATTTATTTGAGAATATTAGCAATTTTAAATGGTAAACATATCTCCTAAATAACATGAAAGCCATAACGCTTATAATCCCAAATTTAGTTTTTAGTTCATCTCAGAAGCATAAATAATAAATTCATAGTACTTCTACTGAAACGTTTAATATTCCACAGCAGTACACTAAAAAATTATAAAAGTTCTATAATTTGACATAGCAATAGCAGCAAATAGTAAAGGTTAACAGAATTGCCCTAACATGTTAAACAATGTATGCACATATTTATAATAACTAGCCCAGATAACATAACTCATTCAAATTTTAAAAAGTCACAGATGGCCTAATAGAAGAAGAAGAATAAAAATTAGAAGGTCCTACCTTCTCTAAGAATAAAACCCAAAAGTATTTTTCACATTCAATTAAATTATTTTGGTAGGTAACAGACCTTCTCTATTGGGTCTAAGTCCAATCAAAACTTTCCAGGTCAACAATGAACAGGTTCTGACATCTTCATTCAAGAACAGCTAGGAAAGGTGTATGTATTCCAAAAGAAAAAAGAAGAAGATATAAATCAACTTGTAGACACAAATATCATTACCCATGCTAGGCTTCTCGTTCTTGTCAAAGAGAAGAACTTTCTTCTGGGTCATTTGTCTCCATCACTCCTCCTTCTTAACCCCATAGGAAATCAAGGCTTAAAGTTCTTTGGCTTTTAAATAAACATATGTCTTCACAGGTAGGGAGGAGGACCAACTAACAGTTTTGAATTATTTTCTTACAATTCCCAGAAGTTCCACCTTGGCCAGACTCATTAAAGAGAATTACAGATTCTTATCTTCAACAAATTTCATTTCAAAGCAGTTCTCTGGGAGGTAGAGTGGGGAAGAACCAAAGGGGAAAAAAAAACAAAACAAAACAGGTGGAATGGACATTTGGACAAGAAGGAAAAGAGAAATTTGAATTTAAATGGAACATCTCCAGGAACAAGAACACAGGCATACTTTCTCCTCCTCTTCTTGCTCTTCAGTCTGATATGGTGATCCAGATGGGACACCTACTTCCCAGTGAGTCGACTCTAGCCATGAGCTTCTGTTCTCTGAGTAAGGGTTTGGGTTGCTAGTCTCTGTATATTGAGGTGATTCTCTCATCTCATTGTGAGTACCTTCATAGGATGGAACAGGATACATTTTAACTCCTTCACTATATCTGATTTGGGGACCAGTGAGTTGAGGTATGAGAGTTTGCATTGCAAAACAAAGGCAAAACAGCCTGAAGATAACTTTATCCTCATTGGGGACTTTTTTGGGCTCCCTACAAACTCTTCCTGAAATAGCTAATGCTGACTCACTTGCTTTGGGGACACATTTATTGTGGCCAAAATTTTTATGGCACTTGATTGTGAGATCTTAGATTAGTGATGTTGCTTGGCAACACACAGCATCCTTAGACTTTTTCATTTTGCCTTACCTAAATTCAAATTTTAAACTTTCAGAAAGAGCACAGATGGTTTTAAGATTTAGCATTTTATATTTATAAGGAAAAAATATATTCGATTCAAATTTATTCTCCTAGCACAAGAAATTCTAAGTTTTTTTGCTAAGCAATTCCATTTATATCTATGCTAAATGTCCTTGCCATTTCCTTCAGTCTCCATCCCAGCTGTTCGTGTCACTACCCACACTCATTTTCTCCCTGTATGCATTTTTAGTCATAATTTCTACTTTGGAAAGGAATGTGCAGTGATCCAAGTAATGCCCTTCGCTTAACACCATAACCAGATAGAAAGAAAGAGGAAGGAAGGAAGGAAGGAAGGAAGAAAGGAAGGAAGGGTAGTAGAGAGGGAGGGAGGGAGGAAGGCAGGGAGGGAGGGATGGAGAGTGAAGGGGAGAGGAAGAAGAAAGAAAGAAAAGAAACAAAAGAAAAGAAAGAAAGAAAGAAAAAGAAAAGAAAGAAAGAAAGAAAGAGGGGGAGGCAGGGAGGAAGGAAGGAAGGAAGAGGGGAAGAAAGGCGGGAAGAGAGGAAGGGAGGGAGGGAGGGAGAAAGAGAAATAGATAAACAGAGACAGTGAAGGAAGGAGGAAGGGAGGGAGGGAGGCACTGAGGGGGAAAGGAGGAAGATTTCATTGAAATTGTCATTCAAATAATTGCTTTTCTTTATGAGGCAAATACTACTTTAAAAAGGATTTATATAGAGAGTAAATATCTCTGAGATTCAAACGCAATGTATAAGAGTAGAGTGGACATTTCTTCCCAATTTATCATATGAATAGGTGTTTGCAAAGAATTTCTAGCAGAGACGTTTACCACAGTATCATCTATTAATGCAAGTATTTCAAAACACTCCAAAATAAAAGACTAACCACATACTATTATATATGAGCATAACATATAAGTAATGTCCATATCTTTTGTGAACATTAACACATATTGTAGGTTATTTAATGATAAGATGTTAATAGTACATTAGATTATTAAGTATAAAAACTGATTACAAAAATTGCACATAGACTAGAACTCCATTGTTTGCAAACATGAAGATGAGTGTGTGTGTGTGTGTATCCGAATGTATGTAATAAAGGCAGTAGAAGCAACAAATTTAAAAAATGGTGTGATTGTAGGTGGTTTTTATTTTATTCTTTTTCTAAATTTTCCACATTAAATGCACACCATTTTGTAATATGAAAAATAAAACAATTCTAAACCCTTGTATAAATGTTGTGCAGTAGAGAAAGCTGATGACCAGTTTTTTGCAGTAGTCTCCCATCTTATCCCTCTGTGCTCAGCTTTGTGATGTAGAGGTTGCAACTCGTGCCTCCTTCCAGCTATTTTCCTGTTAGGTTTTACCAATAGGGTGATAGTGGGAGACTAAAAGGCAAAAACAGGGGAAGGAATATGCTTCTCCTGCTAGTTGTTTCTGTGGTTTCCATCCCAGTGGTGCCCCATCACCCGGCAGCAGCAGGTCCTTCCACTTGCCAGCTTCCCTCAGTACTCCCAAAGCAAACCTAGCCAAACCCCTTGCTAGTACTAGCACAAAGGAGGCAGTGTCCTTTCTACAGAGATCTGATTCCCAGCTACCATCATCACTTACTGAGTCACCTCTAACGCTGCCAAAACTGAGTGGGACCAGAGCAAGAGAAGGCTTTGCAGCAAGTCCAGGCTGCAGTGCCAGGTCCTCTCACACTTGCTATCAGCAGCAGTTCCTAAGTTCTGGTGTCTATGTAAACAGTGGTATCACAGGGAGTCTCTGGCAAGCTCTAAGAGGAGTACCACAGTGTGGAACTCTAGGATTTGGGAGCAAATCTATGTTTTCTTTCACAAAGTCTCTTCTTTTTTGAAAGTGCTTTTGATCTTTGTAGAGACCACAGCCCTGACCATGGGACATCAAAATGACCATGCAATTTAAACTGCCCCTCATGAACTGAGTGTTATGTGGCTCACCAAGCCATAAGTATGGGTAAGCAGTTAATCATCTAGCAGGCATGCTTTTAAGAAATGCACACGACAGGTGGCCCAATGCCTTAATTTGTCCTTCATGTCCTCCTTTGATTCCTACTCCGTCTTCATAGTCTCCTCTCAATCAATCCAAAAGAGTTCATTGTGACTGAGGAAGAAAACCTTGATTTTAGTTTACAGATGGTAAGGTCCCAAGGAAGGATATGTCCACAGACCTCAAAAGCTCCATTAAACTGGAAGTAAAAACTGTAGCTTGGTCACTTTGGACTCCTTGTGCCCCTGAACCAACACTTGAAGTTGGTTGCTGTGTGGATTAAGGCAACTGATGCTGTTTATCAAAGGGGATTTGAGTGGAAGTCAGGAGGAGGGAAGAAGGACAGGTCCCAGCCTATTTACTTACTGTTCCATCAGCATCTCCCTAGCAAGAGCCCTTTTCCCTGGCAGCAGAAGCAGCAGCCTCTTAAGAAACAACAGAGCAAGACAAGCAGTTTGCTCCCCTGAGTAGGCTGGATCTCAGCCCTGTGTGGCCCTCCTCCCAATGTCTAGACTCTGATACCCACCCCAACATCTTCCTGTTTTCTCTCAACCCTACTGGTATAGTTACTTCCTGTGGTTAATTTCTCTGTTCCTTTAATGTTTCTTTCTGGCCTCTTTAGTTATTTTCTGTACTAAATTCTTTCTGTTATAATAATGTGGTTTCTGATTTCCTGACTAATACAAGTACTTATCACACAGGCCAGATACTGTATTTTACACATATTGTCTTACTACTTAATCTTCACAACAGCCCTGCCAAGTCTATAGTATGTATGAGGGGCGGACCCAAAAAACCCCCCAATTTATAAGAAATTGTGTATTTCGTCTTATATGTTTAAACTTCTATCATCTTAAAAGTACTCCCGTTTGATGCGATTCACTGATCAAGATGCTTTTTCCACTGCTCAAAACGGTTTTTGAACTCAACAATTTTGACATCTTTTAGTACTTCTGCCATTTTTTGTTTCATCTCTTCCACACCGGCAAAACATTTCCCTTTTAGGACTTTTTTCATCTGGGGAAACCAAAAAAAAGTTGCTCAGGGCGAGATCAGGTGAATAAGGAGGGTAGGGCACGGGGGTCATGCTGTTTTGGGTGAAAAAGACTGCTAAACACTCAGCGTGGTATGAGCAAGTGTGAGCAAGCCAGTCACCTGTTTGCCACAAAAAAATTCACTGAAGCCTAATGGAGCCTCTCACAACAACGCACTGGTTTTCACAGAGGTTTCTGCTCTAGTAAGTTGTGATTCTTTATATCTGCCTGTCTGTCTTTAAAATTTTTATGGCAGCAGTTTTCCCTATGACCTCAGCTCTCAGATTTTTCTAGAAGAGTTGTTGATTTTTCAGTTTGTCCAGCTTTTATCTTGTTATTAGAATGAAGTGGCAACTTCTGAGCCCCTTATATGCTGAACCAGAAACCAGAAGTCTGAAGGTAACTGATGTCAGTGGGTTCCTAGACCACTTCCCTAGCTGGAAAGCCTGTACTGCAAGGTGCCCACCCTCCAAAATGATAATTCTGCTTTTTGTGGGGGAGGTCCCCCCACATATGTATGTATGTTTATACATATATGTGATCTAAATGTATTAAATATATGGTATCTTCTATTTTATTCACATATAATCCAGTCCCTGGCAAACACTAATCTATTTTCTGTCTCTATAGATTCACCTATTCTGGATATTTCATACACACATGATTATATATATGTAAAATCCAATGTATTGGGGCTGAAGAAACAGAATTTAAGCTTTTAAGCTTTTTTTCCTCTTAACTTACCTATGGTCACAAAGAAAATGAATGTTGAAACCTGTATCAGAACTCAGATTAGATTGACCCAAAAACCTATTAACTGTCGAGTGAAGAAAGAGATGTGATATATCCATACAATGGAAGAGTATTCAACCGAAAAAGAAGTGTTTATACATTCTATGACCTAAATGAATCTTGAGATTATTATTTGAAAGAATCCAAGCACAATAAGTAACATTTTGTATAATCATGTTTGTATGAAATATCCAGAATAGGTAAATCTATAGAGATAGAAAATAGATTAGTGTTTGCCAGGGACTGGAGAGTGGAGAAAAGGGGTTTTTTTGACTGCTAATGAGTATGAAATTTCTTTTGGGACTGATGAATATCAGATAGTAGTTGTGGTGGCCCAACTCTATGAATATACAAAAACTCACTGAATGGTACCATTTAGAAGGATGAATTTTATGCTGTGTAAATTTTATCTCAATAAAAAGTTCTAAACATCGTAATTAAGACAAAATCATGAAACATGGAGAGGATGAACTCCTTAATTTTTGCTCCAGGATAAAGTCTATTTTTGCTAACCAGCCTCAAATCAATTCAGAGGATGGTCTGCATTTTTGTGAGTAAACCCCTATTCTGTGTATGTATGCTTGCATTTTTCCCAAAAGCCTGTCACCCAGAGAGCACTTTAATTTTTCATGGTATTGCTGATCTCTGGGACTTTGCAAAGAAAAATAGCTGTGATCCTGGACCAATAAAAGAAAGGACATGGTGCATTTCACAGACGAAGTATGAATGCCTAATAACATTTAAAAGATGCTCAACTTCACTAAGAGAGAATGAAAATGAATGTAACAACAGGATATCACCTCATACCCTTAGACTGGCAAACACGAGTGGCACCAAGAGAAGAAGGAAACTCAGATATCATTGGCAGAAGTATAAATAGTCACAGCATTTTAGAAAAGCTTTCTGACATTATATGTTAAAATTAATAATCCACATGTCTTTGTGTTCAGTAATCCCACTGCTAGTATTTCGCCCCATAAAAATAAAAAGTTTCTGTGCATAAAGGATATAGTGACAAAGCTATATGTGACAATTTTGGAAACAAAGTGAATGTCTACCAATTGAGGAATAATTTAATATATTGTGGGAACTTCATACATTATTACTTAGCCATTAAAAGGAATGAACTAGATCCATATATATTTTCCTAGAAATCTGTTCATTTTAAACAGCTAAGGGACAAAAGCTAGACACAGAGAAATATATGTAATATTCTATTTATATAAAACAAAATGGCAAAATGTGTTTTATAGATACCATGTATATTTCTAGGTGTGTGTATATGAATTTATAATCACAGAGAAAGACATAGAAAGACGGGTACCAGGGTATCAGGTAGTTAGCTTTTGGCCACATAGATTGTTGGTAGGGAATAAGGTGAGGAAGGGAATGTAAAGTAGAGGATGAAGAGATGTCAGTTCACAAAACAACTGTATTCAGTAAATATGTGTCCTGGCGTGTCAGATATTATTCCACTTATGCTATTTTATACATACATGTATGTGATTACATAAAGATGCATAAAAGAATTTAATCAAAATACTACAAATGAATGTACAGTATAGCAGAATTTCATAGGATTTTTTTTCATCCTTCTCCATATTTTGACGTATTCTTTGAAGTTTTAGAAAGGTTATGTATTGCTTATATAATCAGATAATCAATGAAATATGGGCCCCCCCTATGAAAGGAGAGGTCCCCTTGAAGTTTTCAACTTCCAGACTTGTGGTTGTTGAGCCTCCAATAATTTAATTTCAATTTAGATTTTTTTCTAACCCAGCACTGGTTTTCACAGAGGTTTCTGCTCTAGTAAGTTGTGATTCTTTATATCTGCCTGTCTATAATGTTTTGATGGCAGCAGTTTTCCCTATGCTCTCACTTCTCAGATAGATCTAGAGGAGTTGTTGATTTTTCAGTTTGTCCACTCTTTATCTTGTTGTTAGAATGAAGTGGCAACTTCTGAGTCCCTTATATGCTGGACCAGAAACCGGAAGTCTGAATGTAGATTTTGTAATGGGTTTATCATTAGCAATAATGATTTAATTGATCACATTATATTTTCAGCTCTATGAAATTTAGAATATAAGATAGGATACTTATGTGAATACACTACAACAAATTAAGGATTATAAGGTGCTTTATCTAAAATTCATAATGAACTTTTATATTTATATGGAATTTGGAATGTGTAGTATTTAGAATATACAGAAAAAGTATAAAGAGTCTGTATTTTTTGAGACACACAATGTGCTGGATCTTTTAGACCTTTAATAAAAGTGGTTTAACTGGACTTACAATAGTTTTGAAATGGAATTGATATACATACTGTTTCTTATAACAAAGTATATGACGTAAGGTCATTTATAAAGAAAATATGTGTATTTCTTACAGTTGTGGATGTTGAAGAGTCTAAGGTTGACAAGCTGCATCTGGTGAGAGCCCTCTTTCTGGGAAGGACTTTCTGCAGCATCCTGAGGCAGAACAGGATATTACATGGCAAGGGGGATGAGTGTGCTCATGTTATAGCTCAGGTCTTTCTTACTCTTCTTCCAAAGCCATCAGTTCCCCTCCCAGGACAACCCATTAATGCATTAACCCATTAATCCACCAATCCATGAACGAATTAAGTCATTTATGAGGGTGGAACCCTCATGATCCAATTACCTCTTAAAAGTACCACTTCTCATTACTGCCATATTAGGGGTTGAGTTTCAACATGAGTTTTGGAGGGGACATTCAAACTATAACAAGGCTTTAATGGAAAGAGAAGACAATATTCAAAAACAGATGAATTATGTATGTGAAAGATAAAAATTCTAAGAATCAAAAATAAATGCCAGATTAAAAAAAAAAAAAAACAATGTAACAGAAATGAAGAATGCCTTTGATCATCTCATTAGTAGACTAGACACAACAGAAGAGAGAACTGTGCTTGAGGATATGCCAGTAGAAACTTCAAAACTGAAAAGCAAAGAAAAGAAAGATTGAAGAAAAAAGATGAACAGACTATCCAAGAACTGTGAAACAATTTAAAAAGTGGGACATACACATAACGGGAAAACCAGAAAGCAAGAAAAAAAAAAAGACCCCCCCCAAAAAAAACCCAGAAGAAATATTTTTAAAATAATGACTGAGACTCTCCCCAAATTAATGTCTGACACCAAACCAAAGAAACAGGATATCCATTGAATACCCAGCAGAGTAAATGCCCAAAAAACCCAAACAAAAAAACAAAAACCTAGGCCTGTTATATTCAAACTTTACAAAAGCAAAGGCTAAAAAAAAATTTTGAAAGAAACCAGAGGTGGGGAAACAAACACCTTATCCAATAGAGAAGTGAGGAGAATGATTACATCTGACTCAATTATTCAGGCTCTTGAAAGGGGCTCAGAAATATTTGCTCATGAAATTCAGGCTTCTGAGTACCCAGAATGTGGTCTAAAAGGGGAAGACACGTTTTCTCAGTCCCACAAACATCTTGTCCCTTGACATACTAATGCAGGGATCCCTTTATTCTGGGTCTAGGAATAGGATTACTATTAGATAACCTGCCACACATTGACCTCAACAAATAATTAGTGAATGAACCATTTAAGCAAGAAGAAAATGGGGTGAAATATTTAAGGTGTGGGAAGAGGGATAAATCTACCATCCTAGAACTCTATTCCCTGTGAAATAATCCTTCAAAAGTAAAGAAGAAATAAAAACTTTATCTGACAAAAACTGAGAAAACTTTTTGCCAGCAGACTTGTCTTGCAAGAAATTTTTTAAAAGCTCTTCAGAGAGAAGGAAAACAATACAGGCCAAAAACTCAGATATTCCCAAGAAAATGAAGAGCATCAGAGAATAATTGAAAGTAAAATAAATATTTTCTTATTCTTAATTGATCAAATAAACAGCAATTTGTCCAAAATAATAATGGCAACAATATATTTTATTATATATGCATATATATGCTTGTGTATAAGTGAAATGAATGACAGTAATTATACAAGGTATGGGACTAAGGAATTAGGAACCTTTTATTATTATAAAATATCTGCACTACCCGTGAAGTGGTATTGTGTCAGCTGAAGGTAGACTTAAATTAGTCATAAATGCCTATTGCAAATTCTAGGGCAACCACTAAAAAAAATCTTTAAGCAGAAGTGTAATTTAAAATTTTTTTTAAATAAAATAAGAAGTATAATTAATATAATAAAAAGGAGAAAAATATAATATAAAAGGTTCACTTAAAACCACAAGAGACAGAAAAGGTGTGAAAGACAAAAATAGAAACAAAAAACAAAAATAACAGAATATAGTAAAAAAATATGGTAATTATTAATTCAACTATATTACTTTAAATATTCATGATCTAAATATATCAATTAAAAACAGATTGTGCAAATGAATAAAAACAATACCTAAATATACATATTCTCTACAAAAAAACTAACTATAAAGACAATAGATTAAAAGCAAATTAAATAATAATGAAGAAATATGCTAACACTAATCAAAGTAAAATGGGAGTAGCTATATTATTTTCAGACAGATTACATTTAAAGTCAAAAAAGCTATCAGGGTAAAGAGAGCCATTATATAATGATAGAGAGGTTAATATTCAAAGAACACACAACAATTGTTCATGTAAATGCACTTAACAACAGAGCATCAAAATACATGAGATAAAGACTACCAGAACTTCATTGAGAAGTAGATAAACCTACTAATATATTTAGAGACTTTATTACCCCTCCATCAGAACTGAACAGATCCAGTAGGCAGAAAAATCAGTAAGGACATAGTTGAATTCAATGGCACTATCAATCAGTTGGATATAATTGACATCTAAAGACACTTCATCCCACAACAGCAGAATACATATTCTTCTAAAGTTAACATGAAACATTCACCAACATAGACCACAAGTTTGGCCATAAAACATACCTTAACAAACTTAAAAGAATAGAAATCACATTTCTTGGTATTATACTCAAATGAATTGAAAACATGTCCACATAATCCTATTGTGGTTTCTCTAAGACCACAATAAAATTAAACTAGAAATCAATGACAGAAAAAAAAGATTAAAAATTTCAATATACTTAGAGATGAAGTAACACATTTCTAAACAACTTGTAGGTAAAAAAATTAAATTCCAAAAGAAAGTTTTAAGTTTTTCTGGATTAAATGAAAATGAAAATTCAATGCATCAAAATGTGTAGAATGCATTAAAGCAGTGCTTAAAGGGAGACACATAGATTGAATGCATTTATTAGAAATGAAGGAAAACCTAAAACTGATCCTAAGTTTCCATTGTTGGAAACTAGAAAAAGAATTAAACCCAAAGTATCAGAAGAAAAGAAATAATAAAAATTAGAGCAGGTATTAAAGAAATTAAGAACAGATCAAGATCAATAGAAAAAATCAACAGAACCAAAAACTGCTTTTTTGGAAGCATAAATAAAAAAGATAAGCCTCTGGCCTCTGGCCAGAAAAACGCAAAGATGCAAATTAGGAATATCAAAAACTACAGATGGGAGATCACTATATAATCCATAAACATTAAAAGGATAATAAAAGAATATTATAAACAACTCTCCCCACAAATTTTACCAATTCCTTGAAAGACACAATCTGCCAAAGTGTACACAAAAAGAAACAGACAGCACAAATAGGCCTATTTCTATTTAATAAATTGAATCAATAATTAATAACCTTCCAAAACACAAAACCAGACCTAGAGGTTCACTGGTGATTTTTTCCAAACATTTAAGGAAGAAATTGTACCAATTTTCAGAAGACAGACACAGATAGACTACCACTACACAATTCATTCTATCAGGCAGAAGACAGACACAGATAAACTACTACTATACAATTAATTCTTTCAGGCCTACTATCAACCCCAGAAAAAAACATTAAGAGAATTGACAAAAAACTCGGAACTAATAAGCAATTATAGCAAAGTTACAGGATATGAGATTAATATGCAAAAGTTCATTGTTTTTTAAATATATCAGCAATGAACAAGTGGAATTTGAGATTAAAACATATTTACACTTAGTTTAGCACCCCCAAAATTAAATACTTAGGTTTAAATCTAAACAAAACGTGTACCGGATCTATATGAGGAAAACTACAAAGCTCTTATGGAAGATATTAAAGAAGAACTAAATAAATGGAGATATATTCCATACCATAAAGAGGAAGAATCAATATTGTCAAGATACAAGCTCTTCCCAAATTGATTTGTAGATTAAATGCAATACCAATCAAAATTCCAGCAAGCTATTTTGTGGATATTAACAAGCTGATTCTAAAGTTCATACAGAGAGGCAAAGAATCCAGAATAGCCAACTCCATATCAAAGAAGTGTAATGAAAATTGTAGGACCTACACTATCAGACTTCAAGACTTACTATAAAGTTACAGCAATCAAGACCATGTGGTAGTGGCAAACATATAGACATATACACTAATGGAACAGAAAATAAGCAAAAAAATAGACCCACATAAATATAGTAAACTGATCTTTGACAGAGGAGCAAAGGCAATACAATGGAGCAAAGATAATCTTTTCAATGAATGTTATGGAAATAACTGAACATCCACATGCAAAAAAATAAATTTAAACACAGAACTTATAGCTTCCACAAAAATTAACTCAATATAAATCATAAATTTAAATGTAAAAATGCAAAACTTTAACTCTTAGACGATAACACAGGAGAAAACCTGAATGATCCTTGGCATAGCAATGACTTTTTAGGTACAATGCCAAAGGCCTGATCAATGAAATAAATAATTAATGAGCTGAACTTCATTAAAATTAGAAATTTCTGCTCTACAAAAGACAATGTCAAGAGAAGACAAGCAAAAGGCTGGGAAAAAATATTTGTAGCCGGGCTCGGTGGCTCAGCCTGTAATCCCGCGCCTTTGGGAGGCTGAGGTGAGTGGATTACCTGAGCCCGCGGGTTCGAGACCCACCTGGGCAACTTGGCTAGACCTCATCTCTACAATAAATAAAAAAATCAGCCGGGCATGGTAGCGCATGCCTGTAATTCCGGCTACTCGGAAGGCTGAGGCGGAAGGATCGCCGGAGCCCAGC
>CAUYQG010063712.1:0-44368 GCA_963574415.1 Tarsius wallacei
TTGTATTTGTGACCTGATCTTAGCAAGCCCTGGAGGCACAACTAAGTAAGTTACACAATGAAGTGTCCCAAATGCCCATGGTCCCCACTCCTGCTACACTGCCTTCTTTCTCCCAGTCTGTACCTATGATCTCCTGGAAAGTTCCCTACCATCAATTGGCAGAGAAAGAGAAGACTTGGGTTAGGTTTACAGAAGGTTCTGCATAATATTCAGACACTATCCCAAAGTAGACAGCTGCAGCAGAAACAGAACAAAAAGACTTGGGAGGAGCAAATTTGCTTTGTCTCTATTTGAGCTGGGATGTCCATCTCCTCCTGCCCTTGGACATTAGTAAGCCTAGGGACTCAGACTTCTTTTTCTGTTGAGTCGTCTCACTCACTGGAGTGCAGTGGCACGATCATGGCTCACTGTAGCCTTGACCTCCTGGACTCAGGCAATTCTTCTGCCTCAGCCTCCTGAATAGCTGGGACTATAAGCCCATGCCACCATGCCCATCTCTGTTCCTCTGAAGAATCCTGACCAATACAGATGACTAAAAACTTATCATTTTACTTGATAAATATCAATAGTGTACCTCTCTTTTTAGCTTGACTTCTTTTGTTTCTATTCAAAACTTTTATTGTATTTGACATCTTGCAGCTGTGGTAATCAATTGTCTTTTTTTTTTTTTAACTTAACACAGTAATAAGAATATTTTGCTCTAAGGTAGCCATATATTTCACTTTTAATCGGTCAGATATGGCTTGGGTTCAAAGGTGAGAGCAACAAACTTACTCCATAAAATTTCCTAGCAATGTTTCCCAAGGAGATATCAAGTATATGAATATGCACTACTTGTTTATTTATTTGTTAAGTTAATTTCATAGAAAACTTGAACAAGTGCAACATTTAAGTATCAATTAAGTGCCAAGATGGCAATATTTCCCGGTGAGATCAGGAGATCAGCCAGCTACCTTGTGACTGGTTGATCACACTGGCTCACATTCAACATGAAAGGGACTACGTGTGTTCTTACTGGAATGGACATTTACTTTGGATATAAATTTGCCTGCCTTCCAGGCAATGATTTTGGCAAAACTACCACCCATGGCCTTGCAGAATGTCTTATTCATGGTCATGCTATTCTACACAGCATTGCTTCTGACTGAAAAACTCACTTCATAGCAAACTAAGTGTGGCAATGGGCCTATGCTCATGAAATTCGTGAGTCTCTCCATGCCTTCCACCAACTTGTAGCAGTTGGCTTAATAGGTTGGTGTAGTGACCTTTCAAAGCCTCAGTTACAGTGCCAGTTAGGAGACAATGTCCTGCAGGGTTGGGCCTAGGCTCTCCAGAAGGTGGTATATGCTCTGAATCAGCAATTAATGTATGGTGGTATTTCTCTTATAGTCAGCTTTCACAGGTCCAGGAATTAAGAAGTAGGAATGGGAGTGGCACCTCTTGCTATTACCCCTAGTGACCCATTAGCAAAATATTTATTTTTCCTGTTCCCATGACTTTATGGTCTGCTGGCCTAGAGGTTTTAGTTCCAGAGGGAGGAATGCTTCGCCAAGAGACACAACAATGATTCCATTGAACTGGAAGTTAAGACTACCACCCAACCACTTCGGGCAACTCATGCCTCTGAGTCAACAAGCAAAGAATGGGGTCTTGGTTATTGGCTAGGGTAATTGATCTGTACTACCAAGGAGAAATTGAACTACTACTCCATTTGAACTACTACTTTTATTTGAGACATGAAGTATGTCTCAAATATATGTCTTATTTGACATACAAATAGTATTTCTTAAATATAGGAGATCCCTTAGGGCATCTCTTAGTACTACCATGTTCAGTGGTCAAGGTTAATGTAAAACTACAACAATCTCATTCAGGCAGGACTACTAATGGCCTAACTCTTCAAAAATGATCATTGGGTCATCACAACCAGTTGAGATCCTTACTGAAGACAGAGGGAATACATAATGGATATAGAAGAAGGTAGCTATAAATACCAATTATGATCATATGACCAGGTACAGAAACTAAAACTGTAATTGTCATATTTCCTCCTTATTTTGTTATAAATATATTTGTGTGTGTGTGTGTAAAAAAATGTAAACACTTTTTTTTTCTTTTTTTGAGTTGGAGTCTCACTCTGTCACCCAGACTGGAGTGCAGTGGCCGCTCCCGGCCACTGCAACCTCGACCTGCTGGGCTCTGGCGATCCTTCCTCCTCAGCCTTCCAAATAGCTGGAACTACAGGCGCGCGCTACCACGCCCGGCTAGTTTTTGATTTATTGTAGAGATGAGGTCTCGCCAAGTTGCCCAGGCGGGTCTCGAACACGCGGGTTCAGGCAATTCACTCACCTTGGCCTCCCAAGGTGCAGGATTATAGGCTGAGCCACCGAGCCCGGCCTGTAAACACATTTTAAGAGATGTTTACTGTAATCAGAAGAGTCTGGATTCTGATGGTAACCACTTAGCACCTCTTGTATTGCACAAGTCAAATGTGACTTGTATTCATCTTTTGTTATCAGTATATATTGAGTGTTACAATTTTAATACAGTGTTTTCCTATCTTAAAATATGTATACATTTTTTGGCACCCTCTGTGTGTGTCTGTATGTGTGTGTTTGTAAATATATACTAAGCAAATATCTTTGTTTTCTTTTCTCTCTTATATGCAACATAAGATGTTTGACTATCAGTATTTAATTACATCATCGTGTTTAAATTACAGAACATTAGAAGAGCAATCATCACTTAAGAAATGCATCTCCTCTTCTGGGGAAGAGATTAATGTATTTTTCATTTTATGCAGGATAGTTGCATTATGGATGGCAGTATTATGACTTTGTTCTTGTTTTTATTTGGAGATTAAGTATGGTTGAAGGAGATGCATAACGGTGCCAAGTTGGCAAGGGGTGAAATTGTAATAGTGAATTTTACATGTCAACTTGACTCAACTAAGGAATAGTCAAATAGCTGGTAAAATATTATTTCTGGGCATGACTGTAAGTGTGTTTCTAGAAGAGATTAGCATTGGAATCAGTGGACTGAGTAGAAAAGATCGCCTTTGCCAATGTATGGATCTGTAATAATACAGCGTTCATAGAATGAGATGTTTAGCACAAATGCCCACAATTGTTGTTTTCTTAACATGATTGGTTTTAGCAATTATATAGACTGCAAATAACATCAACCATGTGCCATGAAAGCACATTACACTTTTAGTTAAAATGTGTTATTCCAGCTATAAAAAAGAACAAAATCATGAATTTCACGGCAACCTGGATGGAACTAGAGTCCATAATACTGAGTGACCTCTCACAGAAACAAAAAACTAAGTATCACATGTTCTCACTCATATAGTAGACCTTGACCATCCAACGTACTACCACAAGAAAATGACTGACAGTGGTGGGAAACTATGAGGGGCGGGAGGGCGACGGGATTAATGGTGATAAATATCTGTGTGGGGATGGGGAGACACCTCTTATCATCAAGGGTGCCTGAATGAAGCACTTTTGTATGCCTAACCCCTAACTGTACCCCATAATACCATAATAAAAAAAATATAAAAAAAAGAAGTAAAAACCTCTGTAAAGAAAGACTGTGTCAATCTTAGGATGGTATGACCCACAAAGCAGTCAGGGAAGAGGAGTCATTGAAACACTGAAAAGGACTTCCAGACACTGTGCAGGGAAGATGGTCTTCCATAAGACAAGGGGAAGGTTCTATCTGGAAAATGCAGATGCATTAAATTTAAGGCAAAATCTCAGCCTAATTCACTTAAATAGATCCCACTGTTAGAATTCCTTGACCACAAAGCAATATCCTAGCAATTTACTTTTCATCCCATGTCCCAGATGAGAACAGTTGTGAGTCAAGGAGAACTGAATGGTGCCTGATTTAAAGTGTAGTCAGGTAATTTTATTTAAGCTTAATAACTGAGGACCCTGGTTTGCATATGTTTCTTAGTTTGTGCCGGCTGGAGAGTAAAACTGACATCCACCTTAATAACACTATACCTACAGATCCTTTTGAACTTCCTCTGAAAGAACATGGGTGGTACTTTTCAGGAAAGAGTTACATTGAAAAGCTTGACAATAAAGGGCAAAATTCCCTGCAATTTCTTTCTAACACATTAGAGTGTGGATTTTCAGGATAAAAAATTTCTGGTAAACTCTGTTTTATAATTCTTTTTTCCTGTAGTGCTGAAAGAATACTTGTAGTTGTCATTCTTGTCTATGGAGCAATCCCACCGAATAGATATTAAGGATAATCCATTTCTCTTCCCCCTTTTTTCCATAAACATTTATTGAAACCATAAACATATTCCAGGCAGACAAGAACTGGAACTGTGGAGATTCGTAAGGCTGAGTTCTTTGTCTATTCATCCTTGTACAACGGAAAGACTTGAAAAGGAACAATAGTAGCAAAGGTGACATTTGCCATGAGAAAAGAATATATGAGGTTGACAAATCAACTCTTCAGTAGAAAAGACGAGAATTGAGCAAGTTCTAGAGTCAGACTCAGTTTGTCAGTCTAAGAATGTTTTCAGTCAAGAAAGAACTATTTTAGTACAAATCTTTGCATGTTAATTGTTTGTATCTATAGATACTGTTTGTATATTTATGACTTTTATGATTTGTTGACATCCTGTGAAAATATGGCTCTCTATTAAATGTATAAATTTTCCCCCTATGGCAATAGGAGCTAAAATCAAAGGCATAAGTGATGAAAAACAATTGAACTAAATGTATAACTCATGTGGTTACCCAGGTTTTCCAAACATAAATTTAAATTTATACTTATTTATATAAGGCTAAGCTTATATAACAAAGCTTTTGAAATAATTCAGCCTAATTTTATAAATTCCTGTATTGTCAATAAATTTAAGGATGAAATGGTTACTTTCTAACTCTTTAGAAAAATGCACTCTATGCCAGTGAATAGGATGTGCAGGATATGACAAAGGGGATTCTACTCTTATAAAGTTTATACATTCTGAATCTAATGGAAAAGTTTATTTAAACATAAAACAATATTTTAAATAGCTTAGAAAGTTGGCTGGGAAGAGTGACACAATCTTGGATTTTAATCTATAATTTCAAAGCGTTTTCTTGATGAACTCTAAAGAGAATACAAGAGTGTACCAGCTACCCGAAAGCAAATATAAAAGAAACCCCTTGCTGATAAAGCAACCTTTTATCCTTGGTATTTTATCTGTGGCCTAGAGGAGATTCAACAGGCAAAATGTCACTGCAGATCAAATATCTTCCTTCTAGGGATCATTTTATTATAACCTAATTTATAGCATAAGTTAATGTCCTTAAAGATAATAAAGTTAGCAGGTAAATCAGATTGTGCAAAACACACAAACAAGCAAAATTTGCCCCAGTAATTCTAGGCTGATTTTCACATTCTGGAAGCTATGCAAAAGATCAATGAGACAATGAGAAAAATGTTAAACTTACAATAGACAAGGTATGCCTCATCTCACTTTGCACATATTTGCATTTAATTTTCATACAGAAGGACTGATTTATATCTCTACTCAGAAGCTGACTCTGGTTAAAAATATCATCTTTATTAAGTCTCAACCAGCCATCAAACAAACAAGTACATTTTAAAATAGTATTCCCACCCTGCAGGGTTCCAGTAAAGGAAATAATAAAGTGAAATATGAAAAAAAAAAGATTGTTCTTTGAGAGGAAGAGATCTAATTAAAAGGAGGCCCTAACAACTCCATGGATTAATTGGGAGCCAACTGAGATAATTGGACCTATGGGAGTATGATTACACCCATCATAAACTGCTTTTTTTCACAAGTATAGGTTAAATGCTTGATGCTTTAATTGGCTGTAGCACTACAATAAAAGCAGTGATAATATAGAAAAATTAATATTTGGGAAAGTGATCTCCTGAAGTTCTCTGGCATCGTTAATAGCAATATGTGTCTTTTTTCTCAAATATGCAATTTTCTAGGTTTATTGGAGCCACTTTGATAACAGTGTGGTTACAAGTCTATCAACCAAAATATACTTATGCTATTAAAAGTTGACCTACAGACCACACGTAGCTGCTTTGCAATTCGAAATTCAACAAGATCATATCATTCTGTGATTGAAGTTAAAATGGACTGGTTTTGAAGATGATATTCTTAAATGTTGATTGCAACAAACATTGGCTTTCAATTAGACAATCTTCCAGGAAATATAACCACAGACTTGTAGAGCCTAAGGGAACCTCACTGATTATTTGTGTGCTCAAATCTTCTGTCTTTACAGTTGAAGGGTCTGCATGAAAACAAATGGTTGAATGTTCTAGTATAACTTTAGGTTTTTATTAGGGGCTAGTTGGTATAGGAACTTATTTGGGGGCAAATTGGGGTTAATTTCCCTTTGAAAATAAGTGACTGAGAAACCAGCATCTATTTGCATATGTCTCAAAACTTATGATTCTATAATCTTTTAAAAACAAATTTCTATCGAGGGAAGCATGAAGGTGGCAAATTGAGAATTATGCCATTGCAAATAGAGTTGCACGTGCCTATGAAAAGGGAACAGATATCATCTTTGTTAGGAACAAGGTAGAAACAATATTCAAGTATTAGTATAGATAGAGTACCACTCATACACTCTAAGTAGATGAGCAGGTTAGCTTGAAGAATAGGTTTAATAGTAGCATTGCACCTAGCATCTGTAGGTTTTAGAATTATTCCCAAAAGTCTTGAACCAAGCCACCATCATCTCTCCAAGAGGGCTCATCTCTGACAGTGTGCTGAATAGCTCCCTTTCTTCACCTGCTTTGTGGCCAGTAAGATAACCCCTTTAGACAGCTTCAACAGGGGCCTACTGTCCTCTGACTTCTTGAGGGGTTCAGCCAATAGCGTGGCAGCAGGTGATCAGTGATGGACAGAAATATAGGTCTGGGTAATTAAACCTGATGAATCGGTCATCAATGGGCTGTCCTCGCAGTTGATCTGTCCTTCTAACAAAGACTACACAGGTCCTGCCAGAGAGCCTCTTCAGCTCTTACAGCAACAGCTTTCTCTCCTTTCTTGTCAAATGCTTCCCTCTGACTCTTTAATACTGAAGTCAAATACACCTTTCAAAAATACAAATATGGTCACTGCTGAGTCCTAAATTCTTAACCTAAATTATAAAGCTCTGTCCATTCCCTATTACTTCAGTTTCATTTGAATTACCTCTTACTTATTTCTCAGATCTTGGCCTAAATGTCCCATGTTATCTAATTGATACCCCGCTTGTGTCCAAGTTCTTCTTTGTAGCACTAATCCGAATTTTATTGTTCTTTTATTTATTCTCTTTAAGAGATGAGGCCTTACTATGTTTCCCAGGCTGGATTGTGGTATTACAGGTACAATCATAGAACACTGCAGCCTTAAACTCCTGGCCTCAAACGACTGACCCACCTCAGCTTCCAGAATTGTTGGGACCGTAGGCATGTGTCATTGCACCCAGCTTGTCTGAATTTTAATACAGTAATTAGTTTAATTAGCTTTTGTTCTATTGAAGGATAGGTTTCATTTCCCTCTTTCCTTGCTTCCCTGCCTCCCTCCCCCCTTCCTCTCCTCTGTTCCTCCCTTCCTTCTCTTCCGTCATTATCATGTAGTTATTTTAATTGTCAGTCTGATCTATTTTTTATAAATATTTATCAAGAGTTTCCTATGGTTCCTGCCCTTCTGGATATTACATATTAACAGGGAAGGCAGATATTAAGGCGTTCAGGACAATAGTGATAATTGAATTATAATCATGATAACTGCTAGGAGGATAAGATTCAAGGCCATATACCATCTTCCCTGCATGAACACCAGAATCCAAACCAGAAACTGACAGATAATAAAAAGATCTGCTGCAAGGGAAAGAGGCAATATAGAGTTTTGATAATTGCTTGTGTAGTTAGTTCTAATCAGATTCAAGTTTTAGACTCTGACTTTTGCTACCTATAGAAATTAGACAAATTGATTTACCTTCCTAATTCTGTTTTCCAATTATAAATGAGACTTACAAAATCTTCCCCATAAAATTATCATAAACATTAAATGAGAAAAAATTGCATAAATCATTGAAAGGAGAATCTGATAGACATGTTGAGCTAACACTTTGGTAGTACTTCTAGGAAGGCAAATACATCTCGTACTATGTATAGATTTGCTAGAAAGGGAAAAACAGAAAGCTTAAAAATAAATCATATCTTTTCTATTTTTAGAAGACTATCACAATTTAAAGTAATCATAATTAAAATTTTCCAGAAACATGAAACAATTGAATTCTCAGCACAAGGCTTGAGTTAGCCAACATTTTGGCATAAGGAATTTGGAAAAAAATATTATATCAGCTTCAGAAATATAGCTTCATGTAAAAGAAGCCACCTGGCAAATGCAATGAAACAACTTTGTTAATACAGTATGTTTCATGCATAAATCTCATCAGATTTGTTCTAGCAATCATCCTGTGTGCCTCAAGACACCTGCGGTGGGAGAAGAAATCATGTTTCTATCCATTCTTGAAACTTCCATCTTTTGTGACATCATTTGATGTTAATTTGTACTACAAAGTTTTCATAACTCATTATCAGTGCCAGACCTTGTTTACAAGTAGCAGCTAATTCTTTCCTCATTTATAAAATGATTTTTGGATTTTTTTGTTTTGTAAACTGTAAGCAAATGAGAGCTGTGTATTATTATTTTATAGTATAGATTCTATTATTCAAGTGTTAGTCTCTGAGGAAGTAAACTCGATAAGAAATATTATCTGCATTTTTATTTTCTGTATCTTATACCATGTAAACTCATATATAAATGACCCATGGCATGATGTTAATCTAGGTGTATATAATGATATTTCTAAATGTCACAAAGGGGCTCAACATAGGCATAAAAACATATTAATCAAATAAGCATAAAAAATAAAACTGAAAATATAAAAATGCATCTTGCAAATTGTAAATATTGCTTTTTGATGTTTGTTCTTCAATAGTAAATATATAACTTTTTAACACAACATTACAAAGCATGCCAATGTCAAAGGGCTATCAATATTTACACCTAGCCGGGCTCAGTGGCTCAGCCTGTAATCCCGCACTTTGGGAGACTGAGGTGAGTGGATTGCCTGAGCCCACGGGTTTGAAACCTGCCTAGGCAACTTGGTGAGACCTCATCTCTACAATAAATCAAAAATTAGCCGGGCGTGGTAGCGCATGCCTGTAGTTCGGGCTACTTGGAAGGCTGAGGCAGAAGGATCACCGGAGCCCAGCAGGTCGAGGCTGCGGTGGCTGGGAGCGGCCACTGCACTCCAGTCTGTGCGAAATAGTGAGACTCCAACTCAAAAAAAAAAAAAAAAAAAATTTACACCTAGCATATTAGAATCATTCCTGTTTCTCTATTAGCTATATATAGGTTTGCATTGTTTGGTAGAAAGTAAGCCAGGAATAAAAATGCCTCACAAAAATAGTTTCAGTTATTTAAATTTAGTTGATTACAAAGGATGCCAGCAACACTTTTAAGTTTAGCTTGATTAGACATGCATCTGAATAAATTAAATGCGTTAAGTTGTAGAATTTCACTTTTTATGGTAATATGAAGTCCCATTCAACCAAATGACTGATTCTTTGAGCCACCCAGTGTGTCCTCCATCTATGACTGTTTCCATCAAATCAAAGACAAAAGAAAAAGAAGATGAAATTGAACATGTTTTCCAATAGAATTTTCTTCAATGGAAGAAATAGTCAGTGGATGGAAAAGTTTTATATCTCTATTTTCCAATTTGGTAGCTTCTAGCCACATGTGGCTATTAAGCATTTGAAAAGTTCCTAACATAACTAAGGATTGAATTTTTAAATAAAATTTAATTATAATTAAATTTAAACAGCCACATGTGGCTAGTGGCTACTGTATTGGACAGCAGAGGATGGTCTGAATAATTACTCCTGCTTCTATTCTTGTATTTTTTTACATTTACTTTAGCATCAAGAAATGAGACAATTATGTCCAAACATATTCATAATAATCTGCTTCAAGTTTCAGAATACAACTTTTCCTGAGTTCTTTAGTTACATTCATAAGGGACTGAAGATCACAGGAGACAGACTTGCTATTGTGAGAGCCAATGTCTGACTCACTGAATCTTTGTGGAATAAAAAACCACCTTGCAAACCTAACATGCTTGCACTGTCCCTACGTGAATCACCTTCTGCCTCTGTAATGAGAGGAAGAAAGCAGTTCCCAAACAGATGGTTTATCATTGTGCAGAAGAAAGAGCAGAGAAATGATGGAGTCACTTCTTTTTCCTGCCCACCTACTAGATTTTTTCTTACACTGGAGGGAACTCATCAGCAAATTTTAAAGGATATTTAGCATATTTCCAAGGGATATAAAATGAACAGATTGAGGTTGTTGTGCCACATATAATTCACTGTGTTTATATTTTAGGCTTACTTGTTCTATAAAAGAAGCCCATGTATTTACTGTGTTTCATCAAGATGCCAACATTTGGGCATTGTTTAGCCCTAGAGTTTTCATATCAGTCCCTGGAGGCGATTTACAATACCCCAAATGACGTATTGTTATTAACACCTGAGCATTCAAGTGGCCTACATTCAAGTAAAATCAGCACTCAGTGGGCAGTAATTCTATTGTGTATAATTATAATTACTCATGTCCTCCTAACTTTTAGCCAATGTTCATATTTAATCACCTTCAATCAAGCAGCTTTGTTTTACCTATTCAAGTTTAGGTACTTGGCTCCCTGGGGATTTTTTTTCCATTTTCCCATCAACTGGCATGTTACATTTCCTCATTTCATTTATTTGGATATGATTTCCTAAGTATATGATACTGAAATTCTTTATTATTATCAGATTCTATCTACATGATGATTAAATTCTTATTTTTATGCTGATTACTGCTAATGCTTTACAAAAGAAAAAACATTTTACCTGAGCAGCTTTGATTTAAGGATTATGAACCACTACAGTGTTTCTTTTAAAAATGGCATAACATTTGTTTGCTTTTTTAAAGTATCACTTTTGAAGAATAAGAAGTAGAATAAAGAGACTTATCAGTGTCTTAGGAAGCATGTAGTAAAATTAAATCGCTTCACATTTTCCATATGCCTAATGTTGCTTTCAGATTTGTGTAGAATGTCCATATAACTTATTGTCCAAAATGGAACTCTTTCAAGAGTGGAACAAGGCTCTGTTAATAATTAAGCTGGGCCAGCAGGCATAAACAAAGACTGGTCCCAACAAACCAGCACATGGTGACCCTGGATTTAAGGATGCTGGGATACACAGTTGAGTTTGAACAACATGAGTGTGAGCTGTGCGGGCCCACTTACGTATGGATTTTCTTCTTCCTCTGCCACCCCTGAGATAGCAAGACTCATCCCTTTTCTTCCTCCTCCCCCTCAGCCTACTCAGCTAAAAACATCGAGGATGAAGAGCTTTAGGATAATTCACTTCCATTTAACAATAAAAATTATATTTTCTCTTCCTATGATTTCATGCATAACATTTACTTTTCTCTAGCTTACTTTTTTTAAAGAATACAATATATAATACATATAACATACAAAATATGTGTTAATAGACTGCTTATGTTATTGGGAAGACTTTGAGTCAACAGTTCCCTCTTAGTGGTTAGTTTTTGAGGAGTTAAAAGTTGCACAAAGATTTTTGACTGCTGGAGGAGTAGGGGTGGGGTTGGTGCCTCTTATTCTTACATTGTTTGAAGGTCAACCATACCATGGGCTTTCTCCCTCAGATGGAGAAAAATCAATGGGCATAGGGTATTTCCTTTTTCCCCAAACTCCTTGATGTTACAAAGGGGCACATTAGCCAACATAAATGTTACTCCATCTACCATGCTGAAGGCTCCATGGAACTACTGCTTTTATCTCAAGTCTTCTGGCACACTGCTCTTGTTCAGGGTCTTTCTCTGTTTATCTTACTCTATGAAATGTTATTACATAGCTCCATTTCAAAATCTTCTGCATACTTTAAGCTCCTGCCAAATGTTCCTTTCTCCCAAATATCAATATTTCCTTTGGCTACCAAGGTTCATACTGTACTTTTAACCTCTCATCTTAGCTTATGTATGCTTCTTCATGTTGAAGATAATTATGTACATATCATTCCTCTGTGATGTCTGTAGTGATGCCTTTTCCCCAGTTTGTACTCATCATGTTGCCTGTCACAGATATCTCTACACTGTGCTTCTTGAATTGGAAAAATTACTGAAGAATTAATTGAGAAAGTTGGAAATTATATGGGAAGTATACTATCATAATATAATGAAATCAGGATGTTGTTTATTATGTGCCTGGCACTTTGGTTAATCCTCTGAAATATTATTTCACATAAATCCAAACTGTGCACACCTGACATGCCAATGATGCTTAGATACAAAAAGTTAAATACTGTGCATTAATTCATAGAGGTACTAATTGACCAAGCTGAGATTCATAATCAAGTCTTTCAGATTTTTATTTTTTATGAAATAATGTGACCAACAACTCTATGGCTCTGCATTTTGTCACTTCTGATAATGTTAAACAGCTTTCCTGTTAGTTGATCTCACATTTCTTGTTTATCTTCTTGTTTACAACACAGTTAAATATATCATATTTAGTTTCTGTAGCCTTTTTCCATATTATAGTACATTTAAGATTTGAGCTTTAAGAACACCATTCTTATAAGTTAACTTACTCTTTTGTGTTTATCTTTTGGTTCACTTCCAGTTTATTCTATCAGTATTTCATATTTGAAAAGTATTAGTTTGTCAGAGTTCCCTCTGCTGTCTCCTTGACTTTGTAGTTATTCACTTTATCTCTTTCTCACTGGGATTATTCATAATTATGCAGTACAGTGACATTATTTGTTACATTCCCCTTAAACAAGGTTGCTCATGCGCAAAGGAATGATATTGAGAATCTACAAGGAACTCAAACAATTTAACATGACAAAAAACAAATAACCCCATCAAAAGTGGGCAAAGGACGTGAATAAACACTTCTCAAAAGAAGACACATGAGTGACTGACAAACATATGAAAAAAATACTCATATCACTAATCATCAGAGAAATGCAAATTAAAACCACAATGAGATATCACCTCTCACAAGTCAGCATGGCTATTAATAGAAAATGAAAGAACAACAGATGTTGGTGTGGTTTTGGAGAAAAGAGAATGCTCATTCACTGCTAGTTTAGTTCAACCTCTTTGGAAAATAGTATGGAAATTTCTCAAATAACTAGAAATTGAATTGCCATTTGAGTCAGCAATCCCACTACTAAGAATCTACCCAAAGGAAAAGAAATCAATATATTAAAAAGATACCTGTACTCATATATTCATTGCAGCACTATTCACAATAGCAAAATCATGGAACCAACGTAAGTGCCCACCGACAATTGACTGGATAAAGAAAATATGGTATATATGGAATACTATGCAACCATAAAAAAAGAATGAAATCATGTCCTTTGTAGAAACAAGGATGGAGGTAGAGATCATTATTCTAAGTGAACTGACTCAGAAACAGAAAGCCAAACACCTCCTATTCTCACTCCTGTTCTCACTCAAATGATCACAAAAATAAAAATAATAGGCACTAGGAACATTAGTAAGGGGGTGGGGGCTAGGAGGGTTAGGGCTCAGAAACTACCTATGGGGTACAATGCTCACTATCTGCAAAATGGGCCACCAGAGACCCAATCCCCACCATTACACAATATGTCCATGTAACAAACATGCATATATACCCCTGGAATCTAAACTTTTTTTAAAAGGTTGTCCATGCAAAAAAAAAAAAAAAAAGAAATTACCACTTCATAAAGATAGTTGCACTACCTTTTTCATAAATATATTATTTACAATATCCAAGAAATGGGAACAACCCATGTGTCCATTGACTAATGTATGAATTAAAAAAAACATGGTACATGTATACAATAGGATATTATTTAGTTCTAATAAAGAATGAGATTATGTCATGTGCACAGCATAGGTGAGCCTGGAGGACATTATGCTAAGTGAAGTAAGTCAAACACATTAAAAAAAAGTATTGCACTTATATGTGAAACCTAAAAGAAAAATCAAACATACAGAGATAGAGAACAAAACTGGTTACGAAGCGTGAAAGGGGGGTGAAATAAGGAGATGTATGCCAAAAGACACAAGTTAGCAGATATGCAGGATGAGCAAACCTAGAGATCTAATGTACAACATGAGGTCTCGAGGTCCTAAAATTGTACTGTGCATGGGATTCATGGTGAGCGATCAGGTGTCAGCTACTCTTGCCACACACACACACACACACACACACACACACACACACAGGTAAGTGTGAGATGGTAGAGATGTATGATTACTTCACTATAGTAAACTTTTTACTATCTGTATGTATCACATAGCATCATGTTGTATACCTTAAAGTATACACAATACAATTTATTAAAGAACAAAAATCGTGCCGGGCTCGGTGGCTCAGCCTGTAATCCTGCGCTTTGGGAGGCCGAGGTGAATGGATTGCCTGAGCCTGCGGGTTCGAGACCCGCCTGGGTAACTTGGCGAGACCTCATCTCTACAATAAATCAAAAATTAGCTGGGCGTGGAAGCGCGTGCCTGTAATTCCAGCTACTTGGAAGGCTGAGGCGGAAGGATCGCTGGAGCCCAGCAGGTCGAGGCTGCGGTGGCTGGGAGCGGTTACTGCACTCCAGTCTGGGTGACAGAGTGAGACTCCAACTCAAAAAAAAAAAAAAAAAAAAGAACAAAAATAAAATTTGTTCAAGGAAGCAAACCTATCTTCTATCTAATTTTATTTTCTAAATCATATTCCCTAGGACATGATTTCATATTTCTCTGGGAACAGCATCTGCTTCTTGCTGTGTTAAGCATCACTACACAAGGCTGTGCTGTGTTGAAGGCACAGAACCTGGAGTCAGCCCCAGGTGTACATTCTGACTGCATGCCCCTGCTTTTGCCATCTAGGAGCACACAGGTGTTCCTGCCTTAGCAACAGGACTGTTTTATCTGATTACCATGCTATCGTTTCAGATATCCATGTGTCTAACTTGCTCCGTTCCTGGGGATAGTCACTCAACCACTATTTTCAGTGGCATTCAAGACCACTCTACTTAAAACTGACCCTCCATGTCACTGCTTAGTCAGTATCTTTGCCTTCCGATTCTCTGTAACACTTAAGAGTTTCTAATGTGCTATATATATGTTACCTATATATTTTTTCTTATGTCCTCCATATTAGAATATAAGTCCTAGGAAAGCAAATGATTTTTATTTAGATCAGTACTCTATCTCCAGTGCCTAGAATAGCACTAGCGCATAGTAGGTATTCAATAAATGTCTTTTGAATGAATATTTTTTTAAACCACAAAACATGAAGTTTGGAAGACTAATAATAAAACCTTACATAAAGTAATTGCATGAAGCTATGATTGAGGAGTTTTAAACCAGATTGAAGACTGCAGGTTGGGTTGTGGGGCACTTCAAGAAAATTTGTCATTCTAATTTCCCCATAAATTGCTCATCATAAAAAGCAGTCAATAGTAAGTAGTGAAAAACTAGGTGGAATTTGGTATAGATATAGCTTTTGCTATAGAGAAATCACAAAAACAGATCTCCTCTTTCTAATTAGGCCAAGTTATCATACTTACTTCAAATATTACATAATTTTATTTAAATTAGGCTTGAATTAAAACTAATAAACATTCAAACAGAAAATGACTTTTGGTCTATTAGCTTCATGCATGTAAGTCATTCCACATTCTGCCCTTAACGGCAACAACTGTACTAGGATTCACCTCTCGCAGGATAAAGTCAAAACATGGATTTAATCCAATTTTTAATCAGCTGTACAGATGGGTTTATTTCACAAATACGCTATGCTGCACAGATGGAAGTTCCTGAATGCCTGACAAGGTGTTAAAACAGTTACTGATTTTACAAAGGAATTAAAAATCAGCATAGGAAATTATAATTAGTAGAGGCTTGGTCTCTGAAGAGTTTATTAGCTCACCACTTATATTTTGTCCTTGGCACCAAAAGAACACATTTTGGGGAAGAAATTTTTAAAGTACACATCAGGCTTGTATGCTCTCGGGTCTTACATGAAATAGTTTTTGGCCATGTGAGGACTCAGTGACTTGGGTAGCATGCTAAACTGGTAAGACATACAACTGTATGGATTTTCAAAAGTGTTTTGGGAATTTGGACTTTTAAAATTTAATCATGTCTAAAATATAAAGATAAAGGCAATACTTCAATCATCAAACTAACGCATAAGTGATGAGCTTATTTTTGTTACACATGAAGCTGTTTCACTAAAACAATCACATAATAATCAGTTTAGAATGAAATGGCGGCATTTAAGGCTCAAACAATCCACAGATCACAGGAACTCTCTGAAAAGTTCCCCAACACCTGTAGTTCCCTATTATAAACTTATTTTCTTTACGAAAAGGAAGAACCATTTAAAGAGATGTTTCCAATTCTCTTGTTCAAGTATATCCCAATATATTAAACTTCCTGAATTCAGAATTTGGTATTTCAATTTCCTTAACATACACCCATCCCACCTTGCCTTGGAAGGCCCTCCCTCTTTCCTCTCAGCTTCACTCACCTCCTCCTCCAAATGCAAATGTCCTTAAGAGTTGACATTCCTTTATTTATTAAATGAAAAATTTCTAATTCCTACACTTTAGGAATTAGGAAGAGCATTAGTGGCACAGGTATGCTTAATGTATCATTTAATTTATGCTAGTTTATTTAAATAACAAAATGTGTTAAATAACATAAGTTAGTTTCTAGTCTAATAAAAGAACTAAGAAAGGAAGGAGAGTTTAGGAAATATGGCTGTCAGCTGTTTGATTGAGTTTTTCAGTGAAATATCAATCATGGTAATCTCTAGGACTAGACTACCCATGGTGGTAGCCAGTTACCATATGTGCCTATTGAGCACTTGAAATGTGACTAGTCCAAGTTGAGATATTCTCTAAGTGTAAAATACACATTAGATTAAAAAAAAAATCTGAACAATGTCATTAATATTTTCATTGTTATTTCCTGCTGAAGCGATGCTTTAGACATATGGGATTAAATTAAGTCAATTATTATTATTATTATTATTATTATCATTATCATTATTATTATTTTGAGTTGGCGTCTCACTGACACCCAGGCTGGAGTGCAGTGACATGCTCATGGCCACCACAGCCTCAACCTGCAGGGCTCAGGCGATCCTTCTACCTCAGTCTTCCAAGTAGCTGAAACTACAGGCACGCACCACCACGCTCAGCTAATTTTTTGATTTATTGTAGAGACGAGGTCTTCCCAAGTTGCCCAGGCTGGTCTTGAACCCTGGGCTCTTCTCGCCTCTGCCTCCCAAAGCGCTGGGATTACAGACATGAGCTACCGTGTCCAGCTAAGTATATTACTCAAATAGATTAATTAATATTCATTTTCCCCATTCCTTTTTACTTGTATTACTATGACTACTAAAAAAACTTAAAATTACATATGTAGCTTGCATTGATTCACGTTATAATTCTATTTTACAGTACTGGTCAAAAATTTATTTAGAGAGAATATCTCAAATAGGAGAGTGTGCCCTGTAAGAGGTAATTATATATAGCTTCAGTCAGACAAATAAGCTTGCTTTTCTGTCAAACGGTAATAGATATTATTAATATTTCTAAATTAATGACCCACTATACAGCCATGGCTCATTTAACATAAATTAATCTAAACAATTTCACATTTAAGTGTTTTAGTTTTGTTCTTCCCTTTGTAAGAATACAAACTTTCTGTAAAACAACAAGGAAGGTCTGGGATTATAATCAAAGCAGCTTCAGAAGCCATTTAACTCCCGAAGGTCTTAGTTGCCCTTGGATTTCTACTTCTCCCTGCATGCCGCCTCTGTCTTCTTTCCCTAATACATATCTTCTCGGCTCTGCATTGTTTTATTCTTTGTCCCTCTGAGGTTTGGCCTGTACACGGCCACAGAAGACTGTTCTCCAGAACTTCTGCATGTGATTTTTTTTTTTTTTGCTTTTATTTTTAATGTTCTCAGATGATTCCTCCTTAATTCATAATTCATGTTCCATAGAGAGGAAATCTGATTGTCCTTGCCCATCTTGTCCTGTCCTCCCATAGCTCAGGGGTGACTGGCTAGGCTTTGTGCGCTGGAGTCAGAGAGACAAGGTCACTATGCCAAAAACTAAGTGACATAGATGGTACTTTAACCCCAGGTATGCAGAATAGTTCCCCTTACAGGTGACATTTGAAGGCAGGTATATCATGAACAATGTCATGAACAATGGAAACAATTAAATAAGCCTAACTGAAACTAAAAAAATAGTATTCCCTAAAAAATCAGAAACTGCTGTTTGTGAAGAATATGCATAGATTTTAATGGTTATTATTAGACCTAATTCAAGTATTTTTACAAAACAAACAAACCAAAAACTCCAGATATATCATGGAATAAGGAAACAAAATGAAGGAGGTAATCATGCTGTCATATGTCTTAGCAATGTGTACCGGTTGCAACTGATATTATATATTCTTTCCTCTAAACGCTATCACTCCTTTTATTCTTACATGTATTCTAACTTAATCTGGGTGCAACACACAGTATTAAAATACCTTGAGTGTTATCAAACTGCATGCAAGATCACATATTTACTTCTTTTAAATTCATTTTTAATGATTATTGTATCATTGAATATGATTTAGTTTTATCTAAGACTGAAATATAACAGACTAAATCTCAAAATTCAAAATGACAAAATGAGGTTGTATAATTGAGAACTTCATAAACAGGTTACATCAAACATAAATTTTATGAAGGAAGGATAGCCTTCCTACATCAGAAATGGATGTATTTCCTGGTTATGAAGGCTTATCGTAGTGAAACATTAGATAAATCTACAATATCTGGTAGATACATAAACCATGGTTTAACTCTAGATGGAATGTTATTTCCTTTTAGAGAATATTTAATGTCATAACTAATGAAACCGCTAGCATGTCAAGTGAATAAAGCAGGTGTAAAAAAAAAATACGATTAGTGCCATCTAATTTTTTAAGGAAAGAGTATACATATGTAGAGGCTGGTAGTTGCCCACCCCAGAGAGTCAATTATCTTCCTTCTTAGTAATAGTCTGTAATGTTTAGCTGGGCACATTGTCACCAGATATGAAAGACGAGATCTGCCAGTGTCTCTTGACGAGGTATCGCCAGATGCCTAAATTTGGGCCAATGAATTACTATCAGAAATGCTGTATGAGTCATCTGGAAGTCTTCTTGAGAATAGATTGGTTTCACCTGTGTTCCTTCCTTTGCATTCCTGGCTACCTGAAATGAAGGAATGCAGTCTAGAGCTCTACAAACCCTCTAGGACATGTGGTAAACTGGAGAATGAAAGTCATGTGCCAGGATGTAGCCTCGGGTTTCTAATATACCAGAAAGCAATGCAGAAACCCAGGACCACCCATCTTCACACTTGTGTTCAGATAACTAAATCTTGATATATTTGAGGTAAGTCTTATTATGTTTCTCTATTTCATGTAGCTGAATCTGTTCCTTATTGTAGAGTGTTACTAAACGTTAAAATCATGTTCTTATTTTAATTCATACATTTATTTTCTCAACATAAAAGTCTTCTATAGGAGTCTCCATAGATGTTGTATTAAAACAAACAAAAAAACCTTTTACATGTGGTTAAGCAGATACTTTATCCATACAAAACAATTTAGGTAGCAAGTAGCATTTTTTATTTATATAGGTCAGTTAAAACATAGTCCTGAAGTCAATGCATCATGATGCCATTTCCAAGAGACAAATCATACATAAGTGCCTTGCTTGTACTTTTATAGACAATAGGTAATAAAAGTACAAATAATGCTTAAATACTAAATCTCTAGCCTATTTCTTTTAATGTAAAGGGTTCTTTTACATATTATCTTTTTCTTTTCTCTCATTTTTAAAACTTCTCTTTAGTCTTTCCACCATTATTAAAAGTTATAAATCTAACACACATATAATTTCTAGTAATTGTATTTCTTTCTTTAAAAAATTAGATGTTGCTTATCATATTTTTATATCTACTTTATTCAATTGACATAATAGCAATTTCACTAGCCATAACATTAATTATTCTCCAAAAGTAAATAATATTCCACCTAGAGTTAAACCATGGTTTATATTTTATCAAATATTGTTAGTTTATCTAATGTTTTACTACTATAAGCCTTAATAACAAGTAAGTCATCTACAGCTGAATCATTGATTATGCCTTAGAAAATTGCTGAATAGAATTTTGAGTCAGAAGACATGAATATTTTTTAGTACTAGTATGAATGCTTTCATATTGATCTATTGGAAGAGTGATCATTTTACAGTCCACTTCATGAACTTTTGCCTAACTAGGTCACCTAACTATTTCTTTAGACAATAATTTTCCCTTAATTTACATTTAGTTGATTAATACCCTTCTCTTTGTTTTTGGTATGAAGAGTAGAGTTATCCTAGAAGCATGTAGCTCAGAGGGCATATATTAATCAAGCAAGAAATGTGTCATTGTTTTCTGTCTGTTTCAGAAAATTTCATTCTATTAATAAGTCACGTAATCCCCATGGTCCACCCTTTCTATTCACCTGCTCTTCCCCCAAGTGACTTTTTTTGTTTCCCTGAATGAAAAAAGTCCTCAAAGGGAAACGTTTTGCTGATATGGAAGAGGTGAAACCAAAAACAAAAGAAGCACTAAAAGACATCAAAACTGGCTGGGCCTGGTGGCTCAGCCTGTAATCCCAGCACTTTGGGAGGCCAAGGCAAATGGATTGCCTGAGCCCGCAGGTTCAAGACCAGCCCGGGCATCCTGGCGAGATCTTGTCTCTACAATAAATAAAAAATTAGCGCACGCCTGTAATTCTGGCTACTTAGAAGGTTGAGGCGGAAGGATCACCAGCCCAGATGGTCGGTTTGGCACTGGGGTGCTCGTGAGTGTGCCACTGCACTCCAGCCTGGGTGACAGAGGGAGACTCCAACTCAAAAAAGAAAAAAAAAGGCATCAAAATTGACAAGTTAAAAAACTGTTTAGAGCAGTGGAAAACATGTCTTGATGGGTGTATTGCATCAAACGAAGAGCAATTTGAAGATGACTAAAGTTTAAACATGTAGGAATAAAAACACAATTCTTTATAAATAAATTCTGAGATTTTTGAGGGGACCCCACATACAGAGGAAGAAAGTTCTCATTTTCTCAGTGACAGCACAACAATTAAACGACGTACAGATTTTATCTTTTAAGAAGGTAATGTAAATCAAGATTTCCATTGCTTGTAGCCTCATCATCTACTTTCTACCCTTGGCCTATCTTTCACCTGCTTTAATATTTAAGATGACAGGACTAGCTTAATTTGGAGAACATCCCATTTGAGTAAATGTATAATTTGAAAGTAGCAGATAGCTGGGAAGCCCTGACAAGCCAGACATAAAGCAAATAGTAAAGCCATTCGTATTTGAGAAAATTTAAGTTGATTGCATTTCAAAGAAAAGAAAAAAATCCTTTGCATACATATTAAAAAGGGGGAAAACAAACACAACAATGAAGACTTACATGAGATGTCTACACAATGCAATAAAAAGTATAATTATAGTACATATAATAGTGATACATTTTAAAAGTTAAATCAAAATATGTATTCAATGTCTTAACCAAGCTTCTTCAAATTACAAAGATTTAGTCCAAAACCAGTCCTGACTTTGAATAATTTAAGTAGGAAATAGAATAAATCATGAATTTCTTGTCTGGGATAATTTTTGTGTGGAGTTCATCATGATTCTTGATTCCACATAGTCCTATTTGGTGTGATGCATGACTCTTATTTTTAATTTAATTTTTTTTTTAAAGATGGTGGGCTGCAATTCAGGGTTAGATATACAAACTTTGATATGCAGGTACCCTTGTTGATGAGGTATGCCCCTCCCTCCCCTAGGAGTTGATGCGTGACTCTTTACCTAGCATCCCTGCCAAACAGAATTAGGATGGCACACAGTAAAGAACACAGAACTTTTCATATGTGAGCCTGTATCATTAATATTTTTCCAAAATGAAGACTTTAAAAAAGTAAGTGTCAAGATAACACTGATTCTGTGTTTGTTGCTTTATGCTAGTAATTACTGAATGATGCTTTGAACTATAACCCATGCTTTTCAAACCTAACTGGCCTTCAGAATCACTTGGAGAGAATTTTTCATCCTCTCCTTCTGATCTGTTAAGGATCCAGTGTTAGAATGCCTTGTGCTCATGTGGAATGTATGCCTTCTTTTTTTTTTTTTTGAGTTGGAGTCTCACTCAGTTGCCCAGGCTGGAGTGCAGTGACACACCCATGGCCACCACAGCCTCAACCTACTAGGCTCAGGTGCTCTTTCTGCCTCAGCCTTACAAGTAGCTGGAACTACAGGCATGTGCCACCATCACGCCCAGCTAATTTTTTTATTTATTGTAGAGATGCGGTCTTGTCAAGTTGCCTGGGCTCAACTCAAAACCGTTGGCTCAGGCAATCCGCTCACTTCAATATAGCCTTCTATATTACCTCTGGCACAGCAATACAGTTTTTTTTTTATAAGAGTGTATATTAAAGTAATTAATCCACATTTTAAAATGAGGATTCCTCCAAAGGTACAAAAGTTGGCAACATACAATCTTTTTTTACTCCCATTTTGGTTCATGTTTGAAACAAGTACAACATGGGCAAAGGACACCTACACCTTGGTTAAATGGCTTTTGCACTCCATTGACATTTGGCAACTATCTTAGTATGTTTTGTGCCACTATTAACACAATACCTGAGACTGAATAGTTTAAGAAAAACAGAAATTATCTTCTCACAGTTCTGGAGGCTGGAAAGTTCAAGATCAAGGCACTGACATCTGGTGAGGGCCATTTTGTTGCATCCTTACATGGTGGGAAATGAAAGGGCAAGAGAGAACCATTCTGTTTTCTAAGCCCTTTTGCATCCTGGGTGATGATAGACTGTCATAATCCATTTATGATAGCAGGGACCTCATAACTTAAACACCTCCCAAAAGGCCCCACTTTCCAACCCTGTTTCATTGGAGATTAAATTTTCAATACATGAATTTTGGAGAATATGAATTCAAACCATAACAGCAACCTTGGGTAAATTATATGATTTGTTTGACTTCTCCTTTCTCATCTATATGCTAGAATAATAATATGCATGTCATAGAGGTTTGATTGTTAAGTTGAATAGTATTTGAAAAGGCATTTAACATGATGCCTGGCATATTCAGCATTTCCTAATTGTTCTTGTATTAAGTTTTGGACATGCCTACTGGCTCATTGACTCCTGCTCTGAATTTCAGGTTGAAATTTCAGTCTACCATCACCCAAGATACAAAACTAAACAGTATCTTTTTTTCCTGGAACCTAAGTCAATATTTAAAGGCTCAAGGGAAAAATCAAAATAAAGTAAAACAAAAAATCCCAACAAACTTAACTCATCCTGCCACTATCCTCTCTGCAGTATTGTAAAAGGTCAGTTGTCCACTCCTGTTGTTTTCCCTGTTTAGTCTTTTCTCTTTCCTGGTAACATGGGACTCAGGCACAGTTTCTCAGAGATAAGACTTCCAGACTGACTAGTACAATGGAATTTCCCTGGTTCTCTAAAAATCCAATGGATTTAAAAAATCTGCTTGCTCTTCCTTCTCTCTTGGCCTTCAACAGGAAAGTTTAGCAATCCCAAACACTCAAGCAACAGTCACAACAGCAAACATCTCCCGCTTATGGGTGCTTTCTATGTTTTGGTGTCTGAACCAAGATGTTTATAAATGCTGCTCCGATTAATCCTCACAAATCCCTATGGATTATGGGTAACTCAGACCCCGAGTAACTGGCTCAAGTTCAGCTGATGAAATCTAACAAAATGGAGGTGTGTATTATGTTTGACTCCTTAGCCCAGACTCTTAATCATCACCCTTCCACCTCAGGGAAATCTCTCAGATGGTTTACAGTTTCTGTTAGCCAGGTCGTTAACATTGCCAAAATTTGTATTTCAATCGGTGCCTGCTATCCTAGAGCATATTGAAATGATTCTTTGCTTGGCAATGGGGTAAACTTAAAATTTTACCTCCACCTTATTAAAAGAGTCTCTTACAGACTATGGCACTAACATATCAGTGGTTGTTGGTGGTGGGGAGAGGGGTTGTTTTCAGCTAAGAACACTTTTTGCTTAAAACCTAACCTTGCTTACAGAACAACCAACACTACTTTCAGCCTCCAAAATAGATTACATATATTTTCTGACTCTATATTCTCCAAAAGTAAAGCAAAATTTAAGATTGCAACTTTCCACACTTTATATCCCTATTTCATGCTCTATTGGTCTCACTAACAGTTTTCAAATTCTATATACCATATAATTTGCTTGCTTATTTTGTACATAATCTATCATCACAAAATGCAAGCTCATGAGGACAGAATTTTCTTTTTTGGGGGTGGTGTTTGTTGCTATATTCTCTGTATCTAGAACTATCTGGCATATAGTAGGTGTCTAACAAATAAGTGAACAGTGTACAAACCAGTGTATTCTTCAGTAAAGAATTCTATCCTTCTGAGTAAGACTGAAATCTAGTTTCTAAATATTGTTGTCAACCAAGATTATTTCTAGGGCACCTGTCTTGTAGTAGAATAGGTGGGTTGTAGAATATTGACTAGGCAATGTTAGACTGTTTTTTAAAAATGACTCTAACACTTTTTGTCTTCACAAAAAATGAGAATTTCACTGAAGCCACATGCAGACTAACTGTCATTGTCCAGTTTTTTTTTCTTGGTCAATCTGATAACTGTGGAAGGTATTTCCCTGTGGTTTTACTAAACATTTCCATAATAATGAATAAAGTGGGACATAATTTCACATAGTTACACTACTTTATGTTGTAAACATTTTTTGGTAATTTTTTCCCAAAGTATTACTTTCTTTTTCTTATTGACTCAACAGTTCATGATATATGTTGGATAGTAATCATTTATGAGTTAAATAGGTTGCAAATATGTTCTACTTTGACTTTTTACTTATTCTCTGGTGACTTCTCACATAGAGAAGCTCTAATTATTTGTAGTTGAATTTATTAATCTTTTTCTGCATAGTATATGTTTTGTCTGCTTTATGAGATATTCCTGTGTGTGGTGATATATCTCCATATTGTTCTTAAATTCTGTTAATTTTGCATTATATATTTAGTTGCTTAATTCATTTATGATTGATTTTTGTGTATCATCTGAGGCAAGAGACTAATGTTTTTGTTAAAATGAATAACCAACTCTTTCATCATATTTAGAGAAAATTCTACCATTATCCCAATGATATAAAATGCCATCTTTCACTTATATACCAAATATCTCTATTTCTTTTTCAATGCCCAATCTCATATATCATTTCAAATAATATTCCCGCATATGGCCAGAAATTCTTAGCCATATTTTTAATCTATGAAACTTTATACAGGATTAAAGAATAAATCTCATGGTCACTCAGGAGACTAATCACCTAAACTGTTTTTAAAATTGTATTCTATCTTAGCCAGACAATGTAGGCTCTCTGTGGGAGTTAAATTTCTATAAATAATCAATCAAACATAATGTAGGAAAGTTAATACTCAAAGGCAAGACAATTTCAAAACAGGCAATTTACCATTACTATGCAAATTCTCCAGCTCCAAGCCTTTAGCGAAGCAGAAGCTATTGTGTAAGGTTAGCTATCATCTTACACCACACACTGAATTTATTGCAAGAGTAGGTGGAGTGACTTCACTTTCTTTTGTAGCTCTGCTAATCTGTAATAATGCAAGAATGATCCTTTGCACATAAACACATAGAGAAATTAATACATTTTAAATAAGTACAGCAAAATCAAGGTTGGTGAGTCATAAAACACAGAGGATTTAATGTCTGACAATTATTTCATATTTGAATTTGTGATGAAGTGTTTAATATATTATAACTTGGACAGTGTTTTATAAAAAATAAGTACATGTTAATAAGAGAACTCATTACTATGCTACACTGATAAACCCTTTTAGTCTATTGGTAATGTCAGAGTGACTAACTGCAGGATGGTAAAGATTTTGAGATTCATATACATACACATAATAACATTTTGTAGTAATAATTTTCTAACATATATAAACCACACTCTGTAACTCCTTTCCTAGCATGTGGACTTTTCTACACTATAAGTATTGTAGTGTATCAAATATACCACCCAAATATATTAAATTATGCACTAAAAAAATCTTTGTTCTACTGACCTAAAGTAAATAGATACTTATTCCAAGACTCTCAAAGACCTGGGTTATGAATTTTACAATAAAAATCAATAATATCCTATTTAGAATGTTTACTTTACTCTATCAGAGTGCTTTGCAAATTTCACTTCACAAAACTCCAAGAGTCTACTAAGGTATATTTGTGTGGTTTCATATATTGCAGTAACTGAAAATATTTTTCGTGTTGGTCAATCTATCACCTTCAGGATTTATTTCAGGGTCACATGAACAATTTTACAAACAGTAGAAAAATGTTTGTATTAAGAGATACAACCAGATACATTTTTTCCAAGGCCACACCATTCAAAATGATATAAACATAAGATTTTATTAAACATAGAGCAAATGCTTGCATTTTACTTATATGAAGTTAGGAGAAAACAGGTCATGTACATACAGCTCGTTATAAACCCAAACCTGTGATAATTCATCATATTACTATAGGTTTCTTTGAAAAAATCTGATCATTAAATTGACTATACATGTGTATGTGTAATCTACCTATATATACACACTCATACATGTATATGTATATTTTTGCACTTAAAAGTAGAATGGCAAAACATGTCAAATACTAAATTTAATCTCTCTGAGTAGTTAAAATTGATATCTAAAAGGTTAAGTAGAATCCCAAAAATAATTTAATTTCATCAATGAATCAAAGAATGAAGAATATTTCTGCCTTATCTGATTGGATTACAACATGATAAGCTTCTTTGTGGAAAAAAAAACAAAAAAATTGAAATTGGCTTTTGCTACCAATTAAAAATTTCACAAGTTTGCACATGTAATATATAAAGAATAGGTAACACGATATCTTACAATATATTGTCATACGACAGTGATAAGACCTAAAACCTGGATCTACATTTAGTCTACAGACATATACCATGCACTAGGCATTCATTCACCTGTGGAGAACTTGGACACTTCATGTTAATTAGCTTTGACTGCATACATGTCCAAACCTACAGTATTCATTCCACATATACTGTTTCCTATGTATAGAGACATTTTCGTGTAGGAAGATATAGAGTCTAGAATAACAGAGAGAGAAAATAACTTCACATTACTTTAGGATGAGTCATCGATTTTACATGTAAAGTGAAACAGAGCCTGAGGCATAATTAAATCTAAATACCACTACTACATTGGCATTAGTGGTACACTCCCTCATATTACCACTGTACTGAGATTTCTCTAAACAACTCTCATGTTGTCCTCTGATGTTTATAATGTTTTTATTTATTCATTACTAGTGCCAGCCATTTAATTGGAGTATTATAATAAGATGTATTTTTCTATCACATTTATCTATCTTTCCAGAAAAAAATATGACTATGCCATTTAAAATCCATGATAAGAAAAAAGAGGGTATGAGGAATTGGCTATTAGAACCTAATTTCTTTTTAGAAAGAATAGTGCTGAAAACTTAACAGCTGTTGTACTTGATTATTGAAGCTTTATTTTCATTGGCTTCCAAAATAATGCTGTTACATTCAAGCAAGTAGATTAAATGTTATTAGCTTTAATATCTTTTAAAACAAGTAATCTGTTGAAGCAATAATGGAATTTAAAGTAAGTATATTTGTTAACTTTGTTTTTACAGTATTTTGTTTTCACTGTAGGCCACATGAATCTCTAAACCTGACACTGATAATTACAATGATTACAAACAGTATATGTATATGTGATTAACTTCACAGTAAACATAAAGCAGATAGACATAAAGGTAGCTGAAGAACTCCAGTCATGCGTAATTCTGTCAAATAAAAACTCTATTTGCCATTTTATTTGTCTTACGAATAAGAAATAGAAATTTTTCACGTAAATGCATGAGCACATTAACATTAGAAACATCTATGTAATCTAACAAGATGACAAGCATCTGGATTAATGAGTAGGAAGGAAGGGAGGGAGGGAAGGAAAGAAAGAAGGATGAAAGATAGCAAGGAGAAAGGAAGGGAACTAAGAAAAAAAAGGGAAGGAAGGAAGAGACAGTGATGGGAAACATCCAAGAGTGATCTTCCCACATTAATACTCCTCGATTTAGATTTTCAGTTACTTAGGTTTGAAGAATTGACTCCACTGTCATACGTGGTTAGCGGCAAAGTTTTGATACTTCTTTTTTGTGTCAAGACACCTGTCTTTTTACTTCAGTGCCAGAAGGGTTTAGCATCTTGTCACTGAAGCAGCACAGCCTGCACATTTATAGGTGTCACTCTCCCCACCATCTGTTCCTTAGGATAACAGCCGCCATTATCACCCAGCCTCCACCTGAGGCTTCCACAATCTCTTTGGATTAAAGTTCAGATCTACAAGGGAGAGTGGCTGGCAGTAATGCTGCTGCCCAACTCCGCTTGACCTTAACTCTCCTGCTGTCAATACTATATTGCAGCCTGTTCTCTTTTTCATCCTATGTGTGTATCGCACTGTAAAGTTCTTGATGAGGCAATGAACCACTATAAAAGCCTTTGCATTCTTATTACCATTTTGGTTTCTTTTCCACTTCCAGTTCACTAAAATACTCAAGAATGTATCAATAGTATTTTGAATAAACAAATTGGATGAATCCTAATTAGATTTTAGTTCTAGGGTCATTAATCAGATAGTTTTGCACCCACATGCAACACAGAGAGATTGAAATAAGAATAAAAAAGAGCATTGTGTTAAATGTTAGCCAATACTGGGTAAGCAAGTTTCTTAAGACTTTATTTAATATAGTATCAGTTATGTTTCTTTTGTAGTCTAAAATAAATACAGATTGAGTATCTCTCATCCAAAATGCCTGGAATCAGAAGAATTTCAGATTCAGACAATTTTTTTAGGTTTTGAAATATTTGCATTACATACTTACTGGTTCAGCATCCCTAATCCAAAAATCTGAAATCCAAAATGCTCCAATGAGCGTTTCCTTTGAGCATCACATCAGCACTCAAAATATTTCAGATTTTGGAACATTTCAAGATTCTGATTTTCAAACTTTCAACGTTCAACCTATAATTCTATGTATAAATATATAGCAAATTGATTAACAAATACTTATTGCTAACACCCTTGTGAAAGAAACCTACTGACAATTTATAAATACCTTTAATCAAATAATTCTAGGCCATGTATGACTGGAAAAAAATATCATGATGTGATATGTTCCCATTCTTTTATTAATTTACTTTCTTTCTTTATTGGTGATGTGAAATTTCCAGATTAGGAGTGGTATTTTTATGCCCTTTTTATTTTTGTGGATTTTATCATTTCTATACAAGACATTCTGCCACATTTAAATGGTAGAGAAAAGGAAGTCGATTCTGTTTACTCATTGCCAATCATGCTAATAAAAATGTTTTGTAAAGATGGTAAAACATGATAATGCTGTCAATTTAAAGCAGCTCATTACAGGAGGAATGTTTGCACTCATTTTGTTCTACAACTGAACTTTTACTGTGGCTATAAAACAGCATCTCTTTGTTACTACAAACACTGAATTCTGCTGTATCCTTTTGCTTTCCCTACTGATTTGCTTGTGTGCTCGCTCATTGCTTTTGGAAGAATTCACCTCTCTCCGCTGGAAAGCAGTAACTGCTGCCCAGTAATGTTCTAGGATGACTGTCTGCACGCTCCCTCCTCCATTTTATAGGAGATGTTAGCAAGTTAACCCATGATTTATTCAACAAAACAAATAGTTTAGGCTTTCGCTTCAATACGGTATTTCCATAAAAATTAGCGTGGGCTTCCGGAAGCATTTTCTATCAGTTATCACTAGCCATTGGCTTCCGGGACACTTTTGGCTTTCATCTGCAGTTGGCTAGCAGTTATATGTCCTCTCCACTCCTGATCTATTTGAATATGTGTGAAGGAGGCTTATTTCCTCAGCCAGCTCCACTTGTATATAGCATTAGGGCATTTTTGAAATGTGTACAGAGGCTAGGAAAAATATTGTGACAGCCCCTTGTCTGTAAAACATGTAAGCAGACCATGGAAAAATACGTCAATGGAATGTTCTCATTAATGCAGTGGTATTGCTTATAACCAATTAGTCTCCTTTCTTCAATTAGGGACAGTCATTTAAACAGTACCCCAGTCTACTGCAGAGAGTGGCAGTTTCCTCAAACAGGCTGGCTTCTCTGGTTTGAAAAATTAAACAAACATAGCCATTTTTTAGTTTTTGATAATACTAAGAAAAGACAAACATAATTCAATGTTCCTCATATGAAGTGTGCATAAGTAATACATTGAACAAAGATTTTTGGTATTATTCAGAATACAATTTTACTCTTGAGAATTAATTCTTTTAACAAATATTTACAAATATTTATTGAGCTTCTATCTCACACTATAAAAATGATGAATAAAATAGTTCTTGCTTTCAAAAAGCACAAAGCCTAGAGAGATAGATGTACAAATATATCATAGTATAATTGTGTTATTAATATTATAAAAATTGACGGAAGTACATTAATGGTTCAAGAAGAGAATGATTAGTATAGTAGAAGTAAGAAAATGCCAGGCAATGTTATATACAGGAGGTAAAGTTTTATTTCTGTGGCAGAGGAAGACCTTTAAACGTGGGGGTGAGCAGTAGGGAAGAAAATTCTTTGCAAAGAACGTAAGACGTGCAAAGACATAAGGTAGTGAAATATTAAAGATCATATGGGGAATTTTAAGAACTTCAGTATAGTTAGATCACAGGTTGAGTAGGGAGAAAGAGTTAGGAAAGTGACCAAGAAAGGATTGAGGGAGTAGTTCTATACATTGCAAAACAGTTAAGACTCTATTTCTTTTTTTTTTTTTAATCAGAGTCTCAATTTGTCACCCAGGCTGGAGTGCGGTGGCACATTCACGGCCACCACAGCCTCAACCTGCTGGGCTCAAGTGATCTTTTCACTTCTGTCTTCCAAGTTGCTGGAACTACAGGTGGGTGCCACCACGCCTGGCTAATTTTTTGATTTATTGTAGAGACCAGGTCTCGCCCTGTTGCCCAGGCTGGTCTCGAACCCGTGGGCTCACGCAGACCTCTTGTCTCCACCTCCCAAAGAGCTGGGATTACAGGCATGAGCCACTGCACCCAGCAATACTCTATTTCTTAGGCTACAGAAATGTGTTGATCGGGAGTTACCTTTAAAAATAAGTACTGCTTTAATTTTTCTGGTATTATAAGCCATTAGTCATATACTGCCCTAAAGAATTATTCAATCTACTCATATATAGATTTAATAGGGAAATTGAAGGAGGAGAGTAATCCAGAATGCAAGATGACAATAATGTATGTTTATTTAAAATTAATTTTTACCCATAGTCCAAGTATATGTAGGATTTCAGTTAGAATCTAGCACATTAGCCTAGTTACATGGATCTTTGAATTGTTAATCTTTGGCTGCTTCAAGGTTATTGTATAATACTATAGAACATAAAGTACTAATCTTCTAGTAATAAACTTTCTAAGTAAACGATCTGTGAAAGTATTAACTTCCAAAACATTTTCATTAACGGTAAATAGAGACAAAACACCAAGAACAATCAGTAGGCATGCTATTGCTGTGATGAATAAAACAGGTGAAACTTCCATCAAAATAACAACTTTGAACTTCTACCATATAAAGACATGTCCTTCATTTGTACATAATATAATCTCCCACATTAATATGATTGCATTTAAAGAGTATGTGCTTTAAATAAACATGCAAATCGCTTTAAAAAAAAAAAGCATCATTGTATATACACAAGAATAGGAGATACTGGCTTCCAGAAGGGTAAGGCCCTTTCCCAGTTAAGCCGGAACCTTTTTCTCTAGCCTCATTTACCACTCTTTAGCCATAACATGGTGAGCCCATGGCATACACAGAAAGCTTTCGATAGTACTTTTTTGTTTTGTTGTTGCTTGTGTGTGCATGTATGTTTAAGAAAGGGAGGGAAGAAAGATAATGAAGAGGGGGAAAAGGAAGAAAAAATAAGAGAGAAAAAGGAGAAGAAAAGGACATAGAACGAAAGGGAAAAGAAAGTCATTATTGGGAGTTAAACAAAAGCAGTCCTTTTAATTATTTTTCCAAATGTGTATTAAATTAGATATTCACTACACTCTTTACTAACACAAATACAATCCTATGAAATGAATGACCATTTCTGAAACCATCAGTCTAAATATAATTTAACCATAACCTTCTAATAATTTTTGAACATTAAATGTCCTAAAGAATTTTATTTAAAAATTAAAAAGTATCGTTTCATGTCCAGTGACTCTTTAGAACCAAATACTTCCTTAGGAAGGTCCCTAATCCTATTATCTCTTTCCTTCATCTCCCTTTCTTGTTCAGAGCATAAGCATTTTTGTTAGAAGGTATAAATGTGCACAGACATTAAATCTAGACAAAAGGCTAATGCTCCATAAATTAGTCCAGCTCTTCCATGAAAATAGAGAGGGAAAAGGTAATTTTCTCTGCATTTGTATAAAGATGGGCATATTTGTACAAATCTCTTGGCAATAGAAGCTTTATCCCAGAGGAGAGTTTTGTCCAGTGGAAATCTACCCTGGGCAGCTGCTGAACACAAACCCAAGACTTCAAGGCTGCTTTATTCAATTCCCTTCATCACCTTCCCAATACCATAATAGATTTAAAAAAAAGAAAACCTCTGAATTATTAGAATTACTTGAGTATATGATCTTTTTTCTTGTTGCGTTTTTTAAAGGGACAATCTAACTTTACTTTTTCTTATACATTTCGCAACCACATTTCACTACTTTAGACTCCCTAGGATTTATGTCCACATATTGCTTTTTTTTAAGTTGGAAAGTATTGGAGATAGTTTACACAGCCAAATGGTCAAGAAGGGGCCTACACTGACAGAATAAGGAAAGAGAGTCAGTCTGTTGTGAAGAGTCAGTCACACTCATCATGTCAATGACAGAGGGTTGGCAAAATAGTCTGCATGCACACTGTTGATGTCAGTTCAAAATAATCTTGCTGTATGGAGGTATATCACCAATAACTTATCACCCTAATGAGTCACCTATAAATATGTGACCTATTTTATTTGCAAGATGTTCAATATGGTATGAACTTTTCCTCTAATAGATAGCAATACTCAGTAATTGTCTGCTAAGACAAAAGGAACAACATTAGTTTCATTCATAATTTATTACCAGAAACGAAAGAATGGCTATACATTGTCTGTATATCTAGTTATTCTTTCACATTATTTATATTACCTTATATGTAAATTAAAACAATTTACCACTGATTTATGGTAAGCAACAATCAGTGATTTTAAATTATCTTTTCTTGTAACTTTTGTTAAAACCTTTAACATTTCACATTTCTTTAACATTTAACACTTTCTGTTAAATGTTAATTCAAATGTAATGTCAAGAAACAGACTAAGAAATTTTATGAGTCGGCTTGAAATTTGGATTTTGGGTGACAGTTTTAAAACTCTAGCCATCAGAGAGTTTTGTTGATCAAGCCTTTAAAATATTTCCTGAATCTGACCATGTCCTACTACAGTCACTGGTGCCATCCTGGCTCTGGTCACATAGATGAGAACAGAAACTTCCTGACTTGTCTCCCTGCTATTCTTCTAGTTGCCTTACAGTATATTTTCTCAGCAGAAGTTAGAGTTATCTTTCATGATCATAATCCATAGCATTTAACTTCTTTTGTCAAAATTCTCCACTGGTTTCTCATAACATTTAGAATAAAATCAAAACTATTTTTAGTGGTCACCAAAGTTTGTAATACTGTCCAGATGCTGCAATCCTTCTAACTATATGTAGGAGGCAGGAGACCCAAAACAATGAAATGGTGTATTTATCTTACATGTTTAAACTTCAGTCACTGTTGAAGTACACTGCATTTGGTGTAGTTCACCTATCCAGATGCTTTTTCCACTGCTTAAAAACTGCTCCGGAAGTTGTCAATTCGAATGCCTTTTTGTGCTTCTGCCACTTGTTGTTTCACCTCTTTCCTGTCAGCAAAACATTTTTCTCAACCGGATGGCCCATAAAAAGTGGCCAGGAAGTCGGGATCGGTGGCTCAGCCTGTAATCCCCCGCTTTGGGAGACTGCGGTGAGTGGATTGCCTGAGTCCGCAGGTTCGAGACCCGCCTGGGCAACTTGGCGAGACCTCATCTCTACAATAAATAAAAAAATCAATCGGGTGTGGTAGCGCACACCTGTAGTTCCAGTTACTTGGAAGGCTGAGGCGGAAGGATCGCCGGAGCCCAGCAGGACGAGGCTGCGGTGGCCAGGAGTGTGCCACTGCACTCCAGTCTAGGTGACAGAGTGAGACTCCAACTCAAAAAAAAAAAAAAAAAAGTGGGCAGGATACAGAAAATGTGGTACATTTACATGATGGAATATTATGCAGTCATAAAGAAAAAAATATTATGAACCTTGCAGGAACCTGGATGGAATTGGAGTCTATAATACTCAGTGATTTATCATAGAAACAAAGATCTGAGTACCATATGTACTCACTCATAAGTGGACTTTGACCATTTATCATAATACCATAAGAAAGGGATTGACAGTAGTGAGACACTGCTGGGGGAGCACATAGCATCAGTAAGGGTACCCACGCTTTACCTGTATGATGACCACGTATGTACCAAATCCTCATTTGTGCCGCACATTTTAAAAGTAAAATACTACTACTACTACTACTACTACTACTAATAATAATAATAATAATAATATAATAATAATAATAATACGTTTTTCTTTGACTTTTTTCATCAGGGAAACAAAAATAAAGTTGCTGGGGGCTAGATCAGGTGAATAGAGAAGGTGGGGTATGGGGATCTTGCATTTTTGGTCAAAACCTGCTAAACACTCAACGCAGTGTGGGCAGGTGCGCTCGTAAATCAACCATCATGAAATTGGCAAATGCCTTGAAATAATCTCCGAAGAAAATAAATAACTGAAGCCGAACATAGGCTCTCACAACAAAGCTAGCTTTTACTCTGATGCCAATGTTCCTAGAACACTTATCTAGAGAGGGAAGCCTGTACTACAAGGGGCCCAGCCAGACTTACAAAAAATATCTCTGGGTTTTTGAGGGTCCCCTCTTGTAACCCAATCAACTTCAACCTTCTAGCTAATCTTCCATAATACAGATCTCATTCTCCACCAGGAGTCTACTCCTTCTTCCTGAAGTATTTTCTCCAATGTTGTTGCAAGATTCTCTACTCATTTCACTCAAGTCTTTGTTCAATTGTTTATGTAAGCAGTTCCTAACCACTCAATTCAACCTTTCCCTACCCGTACCATCAATCACCTTGCACACTTTGTTTTTTCTTACCGATACTTAAAAGTATATTATGTGTATACATGTTTATTTGTTTACCATTTTTCTTCTGCTCCCTCAGTAAAACCAAGACAACAAGATTTTGTCTATCTTACTTACCAGAACCTCTTCAGTGATTAGAACGGACACATCATAGAGTTCAAGCATATACATGTATGTCAGATAAATAAATAAAAAGTACTTTGCTATTCTAAACAATTTTTAGAATAGGGTTTCAGTCAGTAAAATGAATCACTTGCATATTAATTTCATGTAAGCAACTTGGCACATTTAAATCAAGCCAGAAAATCTTGGTAGAAATCAAACTTGATTTCAAATCTCAATATAGGTCAAATTGCTCTTTTTATAAAAATATTCAACTACCTAATTATTCCTCATTTTTCTTGCCTAAAATAGAGATATAATACTGCCTACTTTCTAGGTTTGCTGTGAGGAGTAAATGAGCTAATACATGTCAAGCACTTCAAATAGTGCTTGGCCCATCACAAGCATTCTATAAAAGTTATCTGTTATTAATATTTATTTCAACTCAAGTCATAATGCATTTGGAGCATTTTCTTTCTTTTTCATAGCAAATGCAATCTTCTTAAATCAAAATGTGTACTCTGAAATCTCCAAGAAGGGGAGCTCCAGAACTTCATAAATTGCTTGGAAAACAATAGATAGTCAACAAATGCTAACTGACTAAATTAATAAGCACAATTAAAAATAAGCTTGATTTTTGTTTTAGCGAAGGTTGACCAATAACATTAGCTTTCTTTTGAATAATGAAAGCTCCTTGCACTATAGTGTACTCGAATACCTACCACTATGAGTGAAATATAAATAGTGACCAACAGAAAATAAAGTGACCTTAATTTCCTTTCTTTCTGTGTGTGCTAGGACAAAACTATAGACATTGTCAAGGTCACAGAATCAAATGCACATTGAGACTGATTAATAAAATTATACTTACTGATATTTGCACTGTAACAAATTTCCATCTTAAAGCAAAATGAAGTTTACATATTGCTGCAGGCATTGTGCAAATTAGAACTTCATTGAATATTAATGAATTACTCTTTGTAGCCAATTGTTATGCAAATTACCAGAATGTCAAAATTTATCATTTTATTTGGTTGAGGATTAAGGGGAAAATGCTTTCAAAATCAAGCAGAACTCCATACAAACTAATATGTGAATTCAATCAAAAAACGTTGTATAATTTCTGAATGTTCAGAAATAACTGTCAGTTTTTGGTTACTGTTCCAAAAATATTAATTCAATGTACACTTTCTTCAAATTGCAGAAAGCTTATGATATAGTGTTATACAAATGGAGAGTAATCTTGTGGGTTTTTGAGAATCTTTAGAACAGTTTTTTTTTTAATCCATACAACCTGACTCACTACAAATTATGTAAACTCACTATAATTGTTTTAGAAAGTAGTTTCTTTAAACAGCATATTTATCAGTTTCCAAATCAGGATAAGAAATGCATATTTTATTTATATGTTGAATTCCTAAATTTTGTAACATGTAGACTAGATGTTTTGGCTTTTTATTTTTACTAAAATTTTAAAAAATAAACTTGGTAGAAAATATAAAATGGCAATATAACTTCTAAACATGTCAACTTTGCATAGAATTTCCTACAAAGATTTTTAGAATTATTTATCACATGCCTTAGCTTGCTCTTAAAAAATAATTTCAGTTAATGTTAATAAAAGTTTCATCAATACAGTTCTAATGATTGATTTCAGTACTAAAATATCACACAGACAAAGGTTTGCAAAAAAAAAGAATTATTTTTTAACCAGGTGACGGGCACCAAAGTGAGACCCAAACTCTACCTGTACAATGACCATTTGTATACCTAACCCTGAATTGTACCATACATCTTTAAAATAAAACTTAAAAACAAACAAACAAAAAAAGAGTTCTTTTTTTCACTGCTGTGAACTAACACATACAAGTCTGTTGATTTGTATAGGATAGATTTTAAAAATAACAATTTCATTAAGAAAGAGGTCAGGTGTGGTGGCTCAGCCTGTAATCCCAGAACTTGGGGAGGCCGAGGCAAGAGGTTTGCCTGAGCTCGGGGGCCCAAGACCAGCCTGGGCAACTAGGTGAGATCTCGTCTCTACAATAAATCACAAAAAAACTAACTGGGTGTGGTGGCATGTGTCTGTAGTTCCAACTGCTTGGAAGGCTGAGTTGGAAGTGTCACCTAAGCCCAGCAGGTGGAGACTGCGGTGGCTGTGAGCATGCCACTGCACTCTAGCCTGGGTGATGAGAGTGAGACTCCAACTCAAAAAACATATAAATATATGCATGATATTTTAATAAATAAAAATTGAGATTATTCACCTATTTTCCTTAGAAATATTAAGAAGACAGAGATTTGAAAACTTATTCAACTGAAAAATATGGCATGTACTATTCATTTCATTGGCTATTTAATCTGACATCATGTCTACTTCCATAAAAGTACTTCATATTTCTCTCAGAATAGTCACCAGTCTTTAAAAATAATAAAGCTATAAGAAAAATAATATGAATATATACAATAACAAAATATAATAAAAATATTAATACATGATTTATAAAACAATTTGTTTCTATAGCATTGCAAAACAACTGAGACCAACAAAAAGCTTAGCATATATCAATTTCTTACTCTTTTCTCTTGATTTTATTTTTTCCTTATTACTTCAAAATGAGAGGTGTTTTGCTAATTAAATAAGGTGACACAGGGGTACCCAGCACTCTAACAGTACTATTGGGCTATTGCAAAGGAATTTTTCTCTTTCACGTTCAACCAGGGACTCTTACAGAGATGTCTTAACTTAGCCATCAAGTAATAAAGTACAAAAAGACATTACTAATTTAATAGCATACTTCTAGAATTTGAGTTATTAAAGTGAAGTTTATCGGTTTACAAATAAGATCAACTCTAACTACTCAGTAGAGCCAAGGCTGAATTTCATTCCTATGGAAAAAATGGATGTAATTAATTATGATGTCAGCCTCTCTAGACAGAGAGATACACGACTTCATGTGTACTGTTTCTAACTCTATGTCATAAAACAAGCCTTCTCTTTCTCTTCTCTGCTTTCCATAATCGTGCAAGTCCTGACACAAGGTAAATGACTTGATTAAAAGTCATCAAATGTAGGGATGGTCTGGGCATTGCTACTGAGGCAGGAAGTGAAGTAACCACTAGGTCAAAAGTTGACATTTAGGAGCTAAATTAAACCAACTCTTACTTTCAATTCAACCACAGCAATCGCATACTATTCTGGACACCAGAGCCTTAGTGCCCCTCCCTGTACATTCAATGTTCACTATTGAGCATCCAGTAGAGACCACCTGCCCCTGCCAAAGCCCCTCCAGAACTCCTGCAGCAATACTCAGGAATCATCAAACCATGTGTTCTCTGAAGCACTCCCCTTCCTCTGGCTGTCTAAGGACCAGGGCGGCAGGTTTTTATTTTACATTCCCTTCCCTCTCCATTACTCTAGGGTGTTTCAAATTTCATTACAATAATGATTCATTTCATATGCTTATTGCAAACAGGTTTAGAGACTGCTCACTGCAGAAATGGATGGATAATGTTTCAGATAATTTGACCCATGAGAAGGACTGCCATCTATATTCCTCTGCTTAGTAAAATATTTTAAACAGTATCTGAAAACATGTGGCATAACTATGTTGGCTTGTGGAATAATCCACAAAATATGAAGGTGCTTTCCAACTGACTGAGACAGACATGCTGTTAAGTGATCTGTGTGATTTGCTTGGTGTAATAACCAGTTGTCTCTGGCTCACTGGGTGCCAGGGGCTACTTGAACAACTCAGCCTTGAGCTTGACAGGCACTGCTGAGTGACCACAACATGATTTTGCTACAAGCAGCCATTTGCCTGGTTAAAATCAATGCAATCCTGCTGTAATAGCAGCATTTGGGTATGTGACTCTACTGTTATCAATGAGGAGCCTTACTATTTATATTTAATTCACTTATATGCATCTAGTTCTCCCTTTCTCTCCTCTAGCAGGATGTCGCTGTTTAATACATTGTGTTTTGGACAAACACTCAAAAAGTTCAGTCGTAAACTGATCTTTGGCTCAGAAGACTTGTCAGGGTTTTGTTTACTTGATCACCCATAATTAGATCACAAAATTTTATTTCCGCAGTCACACACATGTAGAGGATAGCAGCAGAGACTGGTCATTTGGCATAAACAAGGGATATAGACATGTTTCATGATGTTTTGTATGATTCTTGCTTAACGTTTAAGCATAAACTACAAGTTATTTTAACAAAGTTTTCTGATTGGGGTACAGAAGAAGATTGCAAAGGAAACATGGCTTCACAAGCACTGCAAGGTGACTATAGAATTGCAAGAGAAGAAGTATCAAAAGACAAACAGTTAATTTGAATTTCTACATAAAGATTAATAACCAGGAAGGCTTTTTTTCCCGGACTATTCCTCAAAGGATCTATTGTTAGCTAATTGGAATTATCCTTGTGGGAGATAAGTTAGTTCTTATCATAGCTCTTATATTTATTCTATATGAAAATTACTATTTCCTTTTCACAAAGTTTGAGATATAAAAAAGATATCCAGAGTTATGAAGACCAGAGATTCAACTCTAGAAAGTGTGTAGGGATTTCCTAATACTTCTTATAGGTGGGGTGACAAAATAATTGCCTAATTTCAAACACTTTTGAGAGTGAGAGGGAGTGTTTACATGAAGACAATCAACACAGTCCTGGAAAAACTGAGATATATAGTCAACCCACATACAGGCAATATTTTTCATGGGTCTAAGAACATTGACTGAGTTTACTAACCACTGGAGTTCCATGGAAGGATACTTTGTTTGGAATGTAATGATGTTTCCTATTTCACCATCTCCCTTGTTTTGGCAGACCCATAGTAAATATTTTTAAAAATCTGTGGTTTAACATAGGTCTTTTAAATTCTTCATTTTATAATACCATACAGAACCAACTTTCTTCAGCATTACATAAAGTAAATAGTTCTATGTTTGAAAAATTCAATTTTGCAGTGTTTCCTAAATTATGCATACAACAGAAATTCTACAGGGCATGTAGCAGATCTCTAGAGCATATTTTTATGTCCTAATTGCCAAACAAGGGAATTAATTTTGCAGTCAGACTTATTCAGGATATTCAATAGCATTGGTCCAAAGGCAGTAATTTAGGGCTGGTGTACATTCCAGAGAATCCAGAGGTGACAACTTTGTACCCACCGAGAATTTCAAGAAGATGCATGCCATTTTAAACCTAAAATTGGTAAAAATAAAATTTACTGTTAATTTATGCAATTAGAAATGTGTGTTTTATTGCTGGGAGAAGATAAGCGTTGCTGTACTTTAATCCCCTCATGTTACACAGGATGGACATCAGGTTCATGACGTTAAATAACAGGCAAGAAGACACCCAACCAGGGACTTACCTGCTGAGTCTGTAACCTAACCTTGCCTCCATTTCACAGCTTATGAAATAATAACAAAAATAGGATTGTTGATATAAAAGGGAAAATATTCCAATTCTATCATATTTTCTTCAGATTAAGATGATACTGTTGCTTTTTCTTACTTATTTTGCTATAGTATTTTGATCCACTCTGGATACAATGCAATAACATTTGAGGTTTGGCAGACTGCCCTTCTGGCTTAGCAGAGTTGATAAAAGGTTGCCAAATACCACAGTAGTTCATATTTATTTTCTGTTTTATGACTATTTTTTCCCCAAAGCTCACTGTTCTCTTACTCCACAAACTATCAATCAATTTTAGAAAAAAAAAAGTAACTTCTTCAATGAGTTGTTGATGTTGCTGTAGTTGTAGATTGCATGTGTTATATGCAGGCAAAAAATATTTTTAATAGTTCAAATCCAGAGGTAAAATATCAAATTTTAGAAATCTTGTGTATATGTACATTTATGTGAATAAATCTACATCTGTCTATAGAGACATATAAGCACACACACAAATATGTGCTTACGAATGCATAAACCTTCCAGCTAAAAACATGTATGTTAAAATTTACTTTAAATCTCAAATACAATTCTATTTAATTTTTCCTTTTTGAGGTTTGGTATTGCAAGTGGTTCAGTGTTACCAGACAACTAGCAATTTGGAGCTCTGGGAATAAATACAGAATAACCCCAGGTGGTATAATCTAATGTTGACTTACTAGTGACTTAGAAGGTATTTAAAGTATATATAATCATTTCTTGCTGAAAACTTAAGTTTTCAGGCCAGTATTCAATGTGAATTCGACTATTGGTTACTATGTTGGAACAGGCCCATCTGTGAACATTTGTGCCCAGTGTAATCTTGGCTATGTATAATTACCTTTGTCACTGTTGTTATGGAAGCAGGAGTTAGTCATCAACTATACAGTCTCTGCAACCCACATATACTCGGTAACATAATTACAGAACTAGTATGAGGATTAGGAGCATTGCTTTGGGGTTTGTAGCCTGAATCTGCTGTGTATGAATTCTTGCTATGTAACCCTAAGTGAAGCACTTTATCTCTCTAAATTCTGTATGTAGAATTGGAATAATAATATTCCCCTTACTGTGCTGGATTTAATAAAACAAGTAAGCACAGTGCTTAGCACAGCACTGACATGTAAGCATTCATCAATCAATTTGTTTAATTTTAAAACTTTGGCAACCAGTAGATGCATATTAAATAGTAGCGATTGTTATGCATTCTCCAAAAGGCAAACAGTGCTATTTGTTTTTACTTACAATAAAAATTATTTTTAATTGTCTTTCATCACACTTGCCCCTTGAAAGGAGGTACCTATAGAAACCTAGAGTAAACTTAGTTTAGTGTAGTCTCTTTGTCTCAGCATAACCATTTTTGCTTAGACTTTACCTCTGACACACTTTGAATCTAGCACAGGTTAGACACAGATAGATAAATTTCCAATAGGCAGATTTTTAGGAAGCGTTCACACACTCTACTGTAGGCTAAGCAGCAGCCTACCCCACCCTCTCAGCAAATCTCCCTCAGATGCAAGACATAGAAATGATAATAGACCACATTTTTGCTAAGGAGATTATGGATTGTAAATGTCTGACAAGTTTCTTGCAAGAAAACCACTCACCCCCCCCACCCCACCCCCCGGCCTAATCAGCCCTTTGCGACTTGACCTATGTGACACAGACAGACCCCATCATGGCAGCAATCATGTGACTGACCCACCCATCTGCCTGCTGTTTTGTAATGATGTGGAGCAGACCACCACCCAATCACCTTAATGACCTTCCCCCATCTAACACCCCTCTACCTGTGATGCCTAAATGACTAAATTTGAAATTTATCATGGCAGGCACTTTACTTTTTTTCTTAATAATACAAAAACAAACTCCATTAATATACTCAAACTTCAAGTTTAGTTCATAATTACATAGCTTATTTATGGAATATTTTTAGCAATATGAAATTAGACCATCTTCAACCATTTTTATCTTATACTGAGAAATACAAATATAAATATACTGCAACGTCGAGTTATTTTTTATCATAGGCTCAAAAGTTATTGTTTTATCACCCCACCATCATTCCTTTCCTTCAACAAAAACATTCTCTATTCTAGCCTACAGATTTCCAAACATATATTATTACATTGCTTGAAAGATCAAATGTATCAAATAGCTGTATATGAATTAGGGTAACAATCTTAAACACACTATTTTTCAAATTCTTCACATTGAAATATTAGAAAATCATCATTTGTGGTCTATCTCATTGTTTAAATAAAATCATATTCACAAGGCAGTATATAGGAACTTGAGGTTGGAATCACAAAAGTCTAACCCATTTCTGATCTTCACCAGGTGTATGAGTTCCTTAACTTCTCTGGCTTCAATTTCCTACTCTGAAACAGAATAACTATTGTTTTCGTGATCTTTAAAAGACATGACATACATAAAGAACTTTATATTCTATACGGCATAAAAACATTAAATAAATATCTGTATCTATCATTACTATAATTTTTGAATGTTTTCAAATATATAAAGAATTAGACAAAGGAATTTGTTATTTTCAACAGATGCTACATCTTAGGATCTTAGCATATTTAGTCCTTTGTGTTATACAAAGCAATATACAACGTCTTAATTGATAGACATTGATTAAACTTACTAATAGTTCTCTATTTTGCAAAAGTGTTGAAAATTGTAAAAGATTTGTGAGCTTTTCTGAACACTTTAATGATCAAATATAAAGGAGGGCAGATGCCCAGCATTCCAGTTGGTTCCTATTTTTCTGAATGCATCCTGGGAGGACTGGATGGATGTATGTGAATATGTTTAATGAGGTAGGTAGGGATAGATGGAAGAGTTTAGGAATCATTGCTCTGACAGACCAGACTGGGGGAAAAGTATTCTCTAGTTAAGAGTAGTTGGAGGTACTTTGCTAATCAGTTTACATCTAGATTTATGCAAGTGCCCAGATCTGAAGAAAAACCTAGACATTTCTGTCAAATAGCAAAACCTATGTAAAAAGATCATAGCCCATGAGTCCATCCTACTGAGCAAAGCAAATCTTTGCAGCTGCAGCAAAAAGATTGTATTTGGGAGTTTTAACTACTTTCTCTCCGTTATTGAAGGAAGGCAGGGCTGCTGAGATATTATTTTAATCAAGTTTAAGAT
>CAUYQG010063722.1:0-11734 GCA_963574415.1 Tarsius wallacei
CTCTACAACAAATCAAAAAATTAGCCGGGCACGGTAGTGTGCGCCTGTATTCCAGCTACTTTGAAGGCTGAGGCGGAAGGATCGCCGGAGCCCAGCGGGTCGAGGCTGCGGTGGCCGGGAGTGGCCACTGCACTCCAGTCTAGGCGACCGAGTGAGACTCCGACTCAAAAAATAAATAAATAAATAAAAATATAAAAATTAAATTTAAATTAGTGGTGGCTCATGCCTGTAATGTCAGCACTTTGGAAGGCCAAGGTAGGGGTCATATTGAGGTTAGGAGTTCAAGACAATCCTGGGCAGCATACCGATACCCTGTCTCTACAAAAAAAAAAATTAAAAATTAGCCAGGCATGATGGTGCTCACCGATATTCCTAGCTACTGAGAAAGCTAAGAAGTGAAGATCACTTGAGCCCAGGAGTTCAAGGCTGTAGTGAGCTATAATGGCGCAGCTACATCACAGCCAGGGGGCAAACTGAGACCCTGTCTCTTAAAAGAAGAAAACATTTTAATTAGGTGAGAAAAATTATGCAAAAAGAAAGAAATGGAAAATAAATCAACTGAATTACAAACAAACACACAATCTCAAAGATCCAGTATATTTGCTAGAGTCAAGCTAAGTTACTAGGTTAAATGATTTTATCAAAAAGGCTCAATATAACCAACAGTTTTTCACAAAGAAATGAGTTCCTACTTTTTTTATATCACCTTATTTGAGGGATGGGGCAAACACTTTGTAAAAAATGGCCAGATAAATAAATATTTTGGCCTTTGTGGGCTATACCCTTTCTTGTCTACCATTATGTAAACAAGATGTAAACAAATGAGCATTGTTGTATTCCAATAAAACGTTCTTTATGGACACTGAAAAGTGAATTTTAAATAATTTTCATATGCCACAAAATATTATTCTTGTCTTGATTTTTTTCAACCATATAAAAATGTAAAACCCATGGTTAGCTTACAGGCCATAACAAAAAAGCACGGGCAAGATCTCACCCCAGGCCATAGTCTGCTAACACCTACTTAGAAAACAAAAAAGAAAGATATTTTGATTTTAAATTATATTTACTGCTTAAAATGTTTTAACTTCTTAGATTCTAACTAAATCAGATAATTGGATAATGCTTAAACTATTTTACCTGACAAGAATAAAAGATGTACATGCTAGAAATGTTGTCTCTAATGAAACAAACAGATCCTAGACATTCTTCTACCTCTGTTGAGTATTCCTAATCTGAAAATCCAAAATGCTCCAAAATCTGAAATGTTTAGAACGCCGACATGACGCTCAAACAAAATGCTCACTGGAGCATCTCAGGCTTTAGATTTTCAGATTAAGGATGCTCAACCAAGAAGTATATAATGCAAATATTCTAAAATTCAAAAAATGTAAAATCTGAAATAGTCCTGGTCCCAAACATTTCAGATAAGAGACAGCCTATAATAGGGCAATAATCATCACCAAAAATTACAAATATCAACAATTTCATTCTTTCCCTCCACAATGTTACTTTTAAAAATGTGTGTTATTTGTTCACATACCAAAGAAATTTAAGAGAACGTGCCAAAAAGTGAAGATAAGGTAAAATTAAGTAATATTAAATATGAATAGAAAGTTAGGGAGAATCATAATTTTCACAAATGCTAGTGTGTTTCATTCTTTAGTTACAAATTGGAAATATTTGAACATATTCTCTTAAAATAAAAAGAAATTTTTATTTAAATTAATTTTTTTAAAACAGCACAGCATATACATAATCTTTTCAAATGCCCGAAAAAGCAATTCCATAAAACTAAAGTCATTCCCCCAATCTACAGTCTTGTTCCCCAGATGTAGCCACCAATAAAGAGTACTTGTTCAAAATGGTTCTAGTTCGCAAATGTCAGCACGGTTGTGTGTGTGTGTGTGTGTGTGTATATGTTTTAATCCAAACATAAGCACAGTAGAGATCCTTGTATCTCAGCACCCGTACAACTTTCCTTCTTTGTCATCAATTCCCAGTATTTCATTCTATGTGCCATGATTTAATTAACATGAATAAGGCTATTTTTCAATACAGTTTGTATGTGTGTATATATATATATATATACACACACACACCCTTTCAGGCAGCTGACCTTGAAAATTTTTAAATAAATGGTTTTCCAACTAACGGATTCCTCATTTTCCTCTTCAAGGCCAAAAGGAAAATCAGCTTTCCTGTTTTTTCAATCCTTAAATTATTACTTAACTTAAAAGGATTTAATCATAAAGTCTAAACTGTCCTTTCTATATTCACAAAGGTGACTTTTCATCTCTACTGCTAGGCAATCTCTTCTGATAACTTGATAAAACCAGATGTTTAAATGATTTCCATTTTCATTGTGGCATTCGTTAAAACCCACCAACAAACAAATTTAAGTCCGTGGATGAACTGCTTAAGAACCATATAATTATCACTGTGGATGTATGTCAGAATTGAGAACTGAGATATTAAAGACTGACCTTAGAATAAGAATTGAAAACAGTGAAAGAAAATAAACCCAGTCCAAAAGAGGCATGATCTTCCACGATTTACACATAAACACTTCCTTAGTAGGTTAAATAAACATCCATCTCAAATACTACATGCTCATTTTAAACTCCTAACCCAGAATGTTTTTGGATTAACATCCTAAAATTATATCTATGTTATTAAAACTGACATCTTAATTTTTTTAAAGTCCAATTTAAGTTTTCAAAAATTTTTTAAGACTTTTGTGTTAAAAAAAAAAAAAAAGTCACTGTTTTCTAAAACACCCGGGCAAAGTACATGGACTCCACGGAGAAGCAAATGTGAGGAGGGGCCTGACCTGTGTTCTGAAGGTGAGGAGCCCTGCAGGTCTTCTGAAATCTTGAGGAAGAAAGTTACGTTTTCATTTTACAAACTGTGTAAAGACTGACGCTTCAGGGTTCGCTCTCAATAGGGAGCAGGGAAGAGGAGAGAATGCAGGAAGGAGACAAAGGGCATCTCTTCACTGAGTCCTGTATTCTTAGAGGGAGAATTAATTACATTATCACTATAAATCCCTAAACCGAACAGTTCCCAGGCCTCATGCCTTTAACTGGGGAACCAACTTCCGTAGTCCAACCAGATTCCTGGTACCCTTCTGGGGGAGGAATTCATGCAAGCCTGTCAAACAGAATGGCAGAACCAGGGCAGTGCTCTTGATTTTCATTCAAATGAGCCAACCTGTGTCCTTCACTACCACCACTAATTTAGGTAAACACTGCTAGTTTAAACAGCACAAAGGCGTATAATCAAAAAATCACACAATAGAATCAAATAACAAGTCTAAGCAATCACCAGGAGTCAGTAAAATTTAGACTGGAATAGGGTGGAAAGCAAAGGGACAAATACCATCAGGACAAAAGAAGTCTTTAAGAATGAGATAAAGTGTTGTGTGGGGAAGAAGAGAGACAAAGTTTTTTTTTTTAAAAACCTGAGATATTTCAGATAAATCATGGCCTTTCTATGCAAACCACTATACACAGCTTCTTTTCGGTCACAATAGTAGCCTCAGACAACTGGCTAAAAGAACTCAACGCTTGGCTACTCGGCTACAGCCCCATAATGTCTTTCCTCATTTGAATAGTATTTTAGGAATGTTTTGTCAATGTGTCTGATGATTATTCACTTCTGCATTCTTCCCTTCACCATGATAATTATGGCCATAGTAACAATTTCTTTTATAGACAGAACACTCATAATGCTAAATGGTGACTTCTAAAAAATCTTTTAAATTCACATATTTGGCCACATTTCCTTTAAAAAAAAGAAAAGAAAAGGAAGGTTAATTTTAACAACTGTTGCTCGTAGCAACACAGGAACAAAAGATTTTTCACATGCATAATCTAGGCATATAATTAAAATTCACAAACTTGGATCTCAAACCAAGTTAAAAGTAGAAATGTAAGAAAACTAGATGTCCAAATTGTTCAGCTACCAAAAAGACAAAAAAATAAAAATAAAAAAGCAGTGCAGCACCCTGTGACAGGGACAAGGGATGTATAAATTAAAAGATTCCTCTAACCACCATTTTAGTGACTGCTTATAAAATCCCAGGTAAGTTTCACGCAAAAATAAATCAAACAAAAACATACCACACTTCCTCTGAGTTTCTATTACTTCGTATTTATGAAGGCTCTTTACCCTGAATCCTAATCTCAGAAGGGCCTTTGGCTGCCTATCTGGGTTTGGAAGTCATAGCTCTCTTTAGGATTTAGCTGAAGTTTCATTACTTCAGTTTAAAGCAAAGTATAACGTGGTAATTTACTGATAGAGATGATTTTTCCCCAAGACTTAGGCTCAACTATAAGAGTCAAAGTAAAAAAGATTCCCAATCAAGGTCTGTAATTTACAAGTTTGTGGTAAAACCAAGGCTTTCTCAGACTATAATAATCACTCATCAGGTTTTAAACCAATGAAAAAGCAATACAGAAAAGAATCTGGAAGAGCTGAGGCTCAGTTTTATCACTTAAAGATTCTCCATCCTTCATAAGCAGTTCACCTGTCCTCAAATAAGGGAGGTACAGGGGGCGTAAGAGGCACATTTGGGAAGGAGATGGTTCCATAGAAGCCTGACCTGGGAGGAAGCTGTGGTACAAGGTCATATGGTTTTTTAGAACCAGAGGGCAGGGATAAAGAGGATTTATAATGTATCAGATCTTGGCCTCCCAAAGAACTTAAAACACTGGAATAATAAGTAACAGAATCAAATTAGGATTTATGTAAGTAACCAATACACACAAGAACATTGTGCTGTGTGTCCTGTGAGGGGGCATAAATAAACACCATTATGCATGATTTAACTAAACGAAGGCTACCACCTAGTTTGGAAAGACAGAAAATAAGTTCTGAGAAAATAACAGTTTAGCTTGAAGAGTCAACACAGTACACTTTTAGTTTTAATACAGATGCTAAAAACAAGTACCTTCATAATGAGACACTGGAAGACTACGTGTGGCTAAGTTGTTAAGAGAAGCTTGAAGTAATGAAACTTCAGCTAAATCCTGAAGAGAACTATGACTTCCAAACCTAAATAGGCAGTCAAAGGCCCTTCTGAGCAATAGTCAAGTCAGTACATAGTTAAATGCACAACTTTTAGGTCAGACAGACATGGCTGAGTTCTGTCACCACTTACCAGCTTTGTGCCCCTTAAGTCATAACCTCTTAAGCCTCGGCTTTCTAAAATGAGGATAATAATGGTACCTATCAAAGGTTTCATTTATTCAATAAATAGTTATTAAAAGCTCGCACAGACTGAACACTGGACTACAATGATGGACACGACAAACATAGTACCTGCCCTCATGAAGCCTGAGATAAATATGTGAAGACTCTCACATAACATATGTGATGGTACTCGTCACCGTCCTCATCTTTAGCACCGTGGTGGAAAGAATATGTTCCAATGAAAACAAATAAACATTTTAACCAGACTCTTATCCCATTCCCATAACTTTAAATACGATCTATGTGTAACCAAATCCAGTATCTACAACTCTGAGCTGTCTTCTAAACTCCAGATTCTATATCCAGGTGTCTCCTAGATTTCTGTACTTGTGTATCTTTTGTTTGTTTGTTTGTTTGTTTTCTGAGTCAGAGTCTCACTCTGTCACCCAGGCTGGAGTGCAGTGGCACGCTCACAGCCACGCAGCCTCAACCTGCTCTCCTCAGATGATCCTTCCCCTTCAGTCTTCCAAGTGGCTGGAATCACAGGTATGTGCCACCAGGCCCTGCTAATTATTTATTTATTTATTTATTTTTGTAGAAACAAAGTTTCGCCAAGTTGCCCAGGCTGGTCTCGAACCCCTGGGCTCAGGCAATCCTCTCACCTCCACCTCCCAAAGTCTTGGGATTACAGGCATGAGCCACCATGCCTAGCCTGTATGTGTATGTCTTAACAGGCATCGCATACCCATAAATCTGACATAAAAACTCTCGGTTACCAATCTAACTGTAGACCAACCAACCATCTTCTTCTCTTGGTCTTTCCCTATCAGAAAATCAGTAAATCCTTGATTATTTTTTCTCATGCCTCACATATCCAAATCATGAACAAACTGTTTCATTTCTACCTTAAAAACATGCCAAATCCATTCCTGCTCCCATTGCCAAAGCTGTCATTCTAGTGCAAGCTCTGCATATTTCTTACCTAGATTATTTCACTGCAAAAGTGTCTGTAATTCCATCTCCATATAGTGACCTCTTTTAAAAATTGAGTAAGATCCTACCTCATGTGCATGTGTACACACCTACTCACACACAGAGAAGCCCCACCACACCTCCCTTAAACTTAAAACTCTCCAGTAGCTCCGAAACAACCTTACAATGTTGATGATCTACAAGGCACACATGATCGGAACCCCTTTCTACCTCCCTGCCTCATCTCATAAGACTCTCCTCCCTCTGTCTCTACATCACAATCACACCAACTAAACCTTTTAGTTACTTGAACACACCACCCTCTATTACTTTAGGATAGCACATCCTAGCAGAACTTCCTGCACTGATGGGAATGTTTTCTATCTGCATATTTGGCTAGTGAGACTAAGGAACTAAATTTTTTACTTAGTTTAATTTTGATTAGTCTAAATAGCCACATATTCCTAGACCACCCAACCCACAGCAGCTGGCACCATTATCACTTCACCTTGATTGTTTTCACCAAAGCACGTTCACTGCTGCCTTTATAATTTGCTTGCCTTCCCCAAACTAGAATATAAAATCCATGAAAGTAGAGATTGTAACTATCTCATTCAACACTATGTCCCAAAAAATATACGTATTTGGCATATAGTGTTTCCAATAAATGCCTCAGGAACAACTGATTGAATGAATGAGTGAGTGAATGACTAGGTGGTCAAGTCAGTAAAGTAAGCTGGGGACAAATTATGAAAGTTATTTCAGGAAGGAAAAGATTCTTCAAATGTTTACACATTCCATTTCTATGGGCCCAGGGTTCTGCAGTGTTGTTAAGCGCCTCCATCAGGACATCTAAGCGGAGAGCACAAAAGAGCACACACAAAGCAGGTCTCTATCCTCCTCTAACGTAGAATCAATTTCACAGAAACATTAGTGATGCAGACACACAGACACTCCTTACATGTGAGACATTAGAAAATCTCTCAAGAATGCATCTACACACATTCTGCAGGCATACGTGTAGGGGTAAAGGACAGAAAGGGGAGTTAGACAACCAAGTTAGTTCTGTAGTGCGGATCTACAACAGCAAACCAGGGTATTAATGTTGTGGTAAAAATGTTGCCAGGTTAACGACCCATTCATACTCATAGTGTCCTATGAGAAATGTCATCAGCCATGGCATTTGGCAAAAAGGGGAAAGGGAGGCAAAGAGGGAAGAAAGTAAATGATCTATTTGTACCAAATTCAAACACTCCAATAATCAACAGATAGGGAAAGGGCATAGAGCGTGTCAGAATTACTAACCAACCCCAAATTACACCTAGACCAATAAGTCAACAAAACTGATAACCCAGTGATACTATGTACAAAGTAGACTCAACGCATTCACTTACTGTCATTGTTTCAAAGAAAAAAAGAAATGGAATTTTAACTTCTCTCTCTTGAAAACCATCATGCCAAGGAAAACTGCAAGTAAAGTGTTGCACTTAATGAAACTGCGAGCTCTTCCAACCTTTGCAGTAAAGACCGCCTACCACATTTAAAACTTTATTGAATATCACAGCCACTTCATAAAATTGCCTTGTATATGATACAGAAATGTCAATAAAATATGTAACATATTCGATGGTCCATCAGTAAGTCAGGATTTTAATCAGGAGTTTGCAGCACCATCTCTCACTCAACATTTACTTCTGTCATTCGCATTCAGAACTGGTGACCAGTACAACCCAGGCCACACTCAGAAAAACGCTGCATGTGCAGAAGCAGCAACATCGGCACCAAAGAAACACCCCTTTGCCTTCCAAATCTCAACATATCCATTTTCACAAAAATTCACACTTAGTTAAAAGTGACGATCTTTGTAATCCCAGTGAAAACTACATTTCTTTACGATCTAATTTCCGACCTCCACTGCCAGCGAAACCAAAGTATACCGAATGCTCTCCTCTGCAACTGTTCCACTGGAAGCCTTGTAACTCCTCATGAGCCACAAGAGTGAAAGGACAGCACGCGCCACACAGTGCTGGGAGCCCACAACTGCCCTGCTTCCCAGCTGGTTCCATTTGGGAACTATGGTTTCTTTAGTAATATCAGGGCTAAAATATAGGAAAGACTATTCACAGAGCAAAAAAATTTTAGCTCTACACAGCAGTCTTTGGGACACCCTTGACTGCGATAGGCACCAACTTTGTACAGTAAGGATAATACACAGAACTATTTTCTACTGATCATCATCACCAGCTTAGAGATTCTGTATTATAAATATGCCATAGGAAAGTCAATATATATATATATATATATTTTTTTTTTTAATCAGAATCTCACTCTGTCACCCAAGCTGGAGTGCAGTGGCACAGTCATGGCTCATGGCAGCCTCGACCTCCTGGGCTCAGGCCACCCCTGTGTCTCAGCCTCCAAAGTAGCTGGGAATTCAGGCACGTGCCACAAAGCCCAGATCATTTTTAATGTTTTGTGAAGATGAGGCCTCACCATGTTGCCCAGGTTGGTCTTGAACTCCTGGGTTCAAGCAATCCTCCCACCTAGGCCTCCCATAGTGCTAGGATTACAGGTGTGAGCCACACGGCGCCTGGTCAATATTTCCAAAGTATCAAAACAAAATACTATAACATTTATACTTCCAACAGCAAATGAGCAACTGTGGTAATTCCAAAAATTCATTTTTCTCACATCCTGTTTTTCTCATGTTCCTATGTACAATTCTTTTTACAAATCACGTAGCAGTGCCCGGTATCTGGCAACTTTATTGAATACAATCTTGGCTGAGCCATCTCCATACCACAGAAACACTTTCCACTTCTGCCCTGACATGGCAAAGCCACATTCCCAAATATGTCATTTGGTTTTCTGTCAAAATAAATGAGGTCTACAGTATCAGCAGGCAACTATGCCTGACCAGAGAACCCTGAACTCACGCTTATCTTAAAAGACCAATCTCCATCTCAACTAACATCAGGTCCAACTGCCTAAAAGAATGGGTTTGGAAAACTAAGTAAAATGCTGCATACATTTCCTTATAAGAAAAGTAATACAAAATGTAAGACAACTCCTCGAATGCAGCATCTGTGTCTGAATCACCTTTATACTTACACAGTACCCAGAGTCTAAATTACTCATGCATAGATGATAAGTGAGAGTGACAAACATGCCATTTTGTCATAAAAGGTTAGTATTTATTTTAAATGCTTACATAAAATATTTTAAAGACTATATCATCTTACTTTACATTACAAGTTGGCAAACTTCTTAAAGGACCAAAGAATAAACATTTTAGGCCTTGTGGGCCACATTCAGTCTCTGCCACATATTCTTCTTTACTTTTGTTTGTTTGTGCACAATCCTTTCATGATGTAAACCCAAATCACAGCCATAGGGCTATTCAAATGAGGCCTGCAAGCCAGGATTTGGCCCTTGAGCCATAGTGTACTCACCTTGCTTTTCATATAAACAAACAAACAAACAAAAGCCCATAATTATATATGGAGTGCCAAAAACTGCATACACATTTTAAAGATGTTACCTATGTATTACTTTTCAAAGTTGAATTGAATTAGGGTAGCAATGTGTAATATGGCCTTTGCTCAACTGTGCTTCCCCCATTTCCTTTGACTGTCCTACCTGTTGCATGGTGACGCTAGTGTTCATTTGATAGCGCCATCTTTTGAGTAAACGTCATACCTAAAATGGGTATACATTTTGTTGGCACCCCCGGTAGTATGGTTCACTTTGACTAAAGAAAACCACTTTCAATAGTTTTGTATAATTTTTTTAAGTAAACTTTTATTTTTTAGAACAGTTTTAGATTTATAGAAAAAATGCAGTTAGTACAGAGATGCCATGTATCCCACACTTAGCTTCCCCTCTTAGTATAAATACATTTATTAAAATTAATAAACTATTATTGATACATTATTAGTAACTAAAATCCATACTTTATTCAGATTTCCTTAATTTTTACCTAATGTCCTTTTTCTGGTCCAGGATCCCACCAGGACACCATATTATGTGTAGTCGTAACCTTAGGTTACTCCTGGTTGTGACAGTCATTCAGACTTTTCTTGTTTTTGAGGACCTTGACAGTTTTGAGAAATACTGGTCAAATATTTTGTGGGATGCCCCTCCATTGAGGTCTAGTGGGTGTTTTTCTCAAAATTAGACTGGACTTATGTTTCTGGGGGGAGAAAGACCACAAAGATAAAATGCCATTGTTATCATATCATATCAAGGATGCATCAACACAACTTTTATCACTGTTGATATTTAACTTGATCACCTGACAGAGGCAGTGTTAGTCAGATGTCTTCCAACTACTTTTCTAAAAAAAACAATTAATAAAAATAGATTTAACTCTTACCATATATAAAGCTAAAACTAATAGCCTTTAAACTAAATCAAATCATTTTGAATAAGCTAATGTATATATACGCCACACATTATGATTCATTATCTATGTGATTCATATCGATGCCTCATAAAATATAGCACAATTGTGATAAAGACAAAAATTAATCAGTACTTTGCCAGCATATTTTATTTCTAATTCCTTTCAATTGTTTTCCCCTGAGAGTTCAGGAAGGAAGTACCCACAGGCTGAATTACAGGGATATAGAGAAAATGTAACAGACAATACTCAAATGTTCTTTCACTTTTTAAATGATTATGCACACTAGATTAAAGCAGGCTGAGCTGGAACCAGGGGTGTCTAGCTGGTTGGTATCTACAGTGTCTGTTAAAATCATTCAAAGCTATCAGATACATGAGGGAAGGACAATGTGAAGCTTAAAAAAAAAACTCCTCCTTTTTCTTGGTCAAGTAAAAGAGTTCTCCTCTTCTCCTCTACCCAGAAAGGTAAGGAGAACAGCAATGGCTACAAAGGGCAGGAATACAGGGGGAAGGCCTGGGTCAAAGGAAGGCTATCCAACCACTCTGAAGAGGGAAATGCAAATAACCAACACAGTAAGATACTATCACACTCCCACAGAATAGCTTTTTAGAAAAAAGAAAGAAAAGAAGTGCTCATGAGCAGGTGGTGAAACCTACATACTTGTACACTGCTGGTGGGAATACTGAACTGTGGAAAAGTTTGGCAGTTCCTCAAAAAGTTAGACACTGAATTGCCATATGACCCAACAACTCCACTCCACTTCATATACTCCTAGTGAAGAAAACAGAAGATGCACACTGATACAAAAATTGTACAGGGACATTCACGGCGGTATTATTCATAACAGTAAAAACGTGGAAGCAACCCAAACGCCCATCAGCTGATGAAGGGATAAACAAAATATGGTATGTCCACACAATCTAATATTACTATGTCATTAAAAAGAGTACAGTAGTACTGATAAATGCTACACCATGGATGAACCTTGAAAACATTATACTAGGAAAGAAGCCAGACACAAAAGGACACATATCGTACCATTCCATTTATATGCGTAAAGCATCCTCCAAATCAGAGACAGAGAGTACATTCGTGGTTGCAAAAGGCTGCAGAAGTAGAAGGAGAACGGGGGGCGGGGGTGAGTTCTTAATAGGCATGAGG
>CAUYQG010063726.1:0-21859 GCA_963574415.1 Tarsius wallacei
CCAGACTGTAGTGCAGTGGCCGTTCCCGGCCACCGCAGACTCAACCTGCTGGGTTCAGGTGATCCTTCCGCCTCAGCCTTCCAAGTAGCTGGAACTACAGGCGCGTGCTACCACGCCCGGCTAATTTTTTAATTTATTGTAGAGATGAGGTCTCGCCAAGTTGCCCAGGCGGGTCTCGAACCCGTGGGCTCAGGCAATCCACTCACCTCAGCCTCCCCAAGCGAGGGATTACAGACTGAGCCACCGAGCCCAGCCTGTTTGCCATCTTGATTGTCATCTGCCATACCCACCAACCAAAAAGAAGCTGAGTGCAGAGGCAACAAAATGAGGTAGAGTAGGAAATCAGGAATTCAAATTCATTTATGCATCTTCCATTTATTATCTTTTACATACTTGGTCCTATTCCAGGTGCTGAGGATAAAGGAATAAACAAGACAGACAAAATTCTTGTTTTCACTTTCTAAAGGCAGTGAGACAATCAATGAGTAAGTTAAAAAAAATGAAAACAAAACCCAGGAAACTTTAAGAGAATGATAAACACCATGAAGAAAATTAAAACCAGATCATGTTGTGGAAAATGACCACAGGCTCAGAAATTTATAAACACGGGTCTAATGGTTTACCAAAGAAGCAGAAAGAAATTACAGGGACTGGCTACCAGCCAGAAGTTGGGTCTGTTACATCCCAGTTCTTAACATCGTGATTTTTCAGGGTTCTCTTTTATCCATGAATGCTACCCAAGATCTCGCCTCCAAACTTCTTCCAGCAGTTGGTCTGGGATTCTCAGAGGAGGAATGTTCTTGTACTTATCATGGAAAGTTACACAGGGATGCATTTTGAAAACAGGAGAAATAATTATATGTGAGATCATACATGTCATACATTTAACGAAAGATTCAGATATGCATTTTAAAGTCAAGGACAACAATCGTAATAATAATTGATTTAAGCAGGAATTATCAATGGTGGTCAAGCTAGTACTTCCACACTTCTTCCCAACTCTGAGTTGAGTGATATTACAGTGGTAGCTTAAAGTCAGCCATGGTGGGAATATTTAAACCAGGAAATTGTCAAGTCTATAATGCAGGTCTTTAAACATTTTATTATTTCTTTCCCGGAGGGCTGGTTGTTGTTGGAGGAAAGTCTTCCATAGGTCTCTTGTGCTTCTTCATGTCTTGCTAGATATGCCAAGAATGTGCCCTGACCTCTCTTTACCCAGGCAGTTTCTCAGGGTTTTATCTGCAGTGACTAACTAAAAGATGAGGCGATGTCTCCCTCCGAGACAAAGAGCAGGCTTGCTTCCTGCTTGCTATAAAAGGGGTGGATTCTTCAAGTTCAGTGTTTTTCTCTCATAAGACAACATACGCGTATGCAGATATCTGACCTCCATGTTGCCCTCATGAGATGTAGGGGAAAGGGGAGCCCATATAAATAAACATAATGATGCTCAGGATGCTTGCTGTGCTGTGAATATTCAAGTCTGTTGCCTCTAACCCAAGAGTCTTGTGTTTTCCACAATCATCCATGAAATAGTAGCTGGTTAAATTAATAGCTCATAAAAGTAGGGTAAAATCAAATTGCAACCCTGACAGTTGTGTTGATAAAGGTGGACAAGGACTCCCTGAACCAGGTTCAGAGAGATGAGAAAAGTCCCTGGGACTTAGTAGTGGATGTTCTTGCCCAGGTAGTGTGTGTGTGTGTGTGTGTGTGTGTGTGTGTGTGTGTGTGTGTGTGTGTGTCGGGGGAAGGGTATGCATGTGGAAGGTGGGGATGGAGGATCTCTCACTTTCCTATCTGCTAATAAACATGAGTTGAATTAATGCTTAGAGGTTGAGCTGCAAAAAGTAGGACTACAAAAGCCACCTAGTGGCACTTGCTTATTGCTCCTTCTCTCCTTTTGGTGGCAGAGGCAGGAGTGTCATTGAAAGGTAATGTCTGTGTCTATTGAGCCAGGTGTCCCCAGAGCCAAACAACTGGTATCAGCCATGAGGACTTTGCTGTTTATATAGAACATTTTTTCCAAGTTGGGGGGCATCAGTCTCACTCTGTTGCCCAGACTGGAGTTCAGTGGCACAATAATGGCTCACTGCAGCCTCAACCTCTTGGGCTCAGATGATTCTTTTACCTCAGCCTCCTGAGTAGCTGGGACTATAGGTGTGCACAGCTATGCCTGCCTAATTTTTTTTTTTTTAAGAGATGAGGTCTTGCTATGTGTCCTAGACTGGTCTTGAACTCCTGGACTCAAGCAATCCTTCTGCCTTGACCTCCCAAAGGCAGGGAGTTATAGGTTGCTGGGGTTATAGGAGTGAGCTACCACACCCACCCTAAAGGCAGCTATTAACCTGCTACTAAGTTCTTGTGGAGACTGGAAGTCTTATTAATGGAGGCCTGTGGCCGGCAGGCTAGACATTCTCATTTGGGATGGGTCAACCTGGAGTCAACAAGACAAGATAGGACTGGTCCAACAAGCTTTTCTTGTCAAATGGAAATGGTATACTTATGAGTGCAGCTGAAGTGGCATCTGAGAGGACACTGAATGTTACATGAAAAAGTGGCAGTCATCTCTTTAGGAGAAACTTGATTTCCTCACTCCATGACCTGAAGCAAAGCTGCTGGCTCAATGGGGCCCTTGATTCACCCAGGTTCATCTATAGCCTGGGCCTAGTTCATGATGATGGTTCGGCTAAGTTGACATCTGAGGGTGTCCACTGGGTGGCAGCAACCATCCAGCTCCAATGACAATTTTCAATGACCAACTGCAGCACAATGAGCTCAACTGAAAACCACTGCCCTTGCCTTATACAATATTCCCAAGGACTCCTCCTGACTTTGACTAAGACTGGAAGGCAGATTAAAGCCTTCCCTCTCTGGGGCCATGAACTGTGTAAACAAATTGTGTCTGCCAATCAGACAATCTGGGTCACTTGTGTTAATGCCACTGTATTGGCCCATTCTCTGATCAGACCCATGAGAATCAAGCCTTTGATCAAGCCTAAAATGCGTAGATTGCCATTATTGCTGCCTGATTTCATCACGTCATCAGAAATGGCAACAGATCCACAATCACAGACTGAGCACTGTGAAGGATTATGTGTTTTTGATGCAGAAGCTTCCACTGTATACCAGACTTGTGTTTCCCGCCAAAATCTGGCCTGTTTGTTCTATGATGAGGTAGGCCACATTGCATGGGACATTAACACTGTTCCTGACAAATTGACTATAATGAATCTTGGACCCCTTTTTGAGACTACCATTGCTGTCTCACTCTTTTGACATTTTTTTCAGGTTATGGTATTGCTGCTTCAGTCCAATCAGCTGACTCCAGCCACACCCTTGTGCCCTGAAAATGTGTTAGGTCTTCTGGATCATTCACAAAGACCATCCAACAATGGGCTAACAGTCAAAGAATTTAATAACCATCCCATATCCCTTACTATCTGCAGTATTGCTGAGGTTAGAATGGCATTCTGAAATATTAACTCGAAAATGTTTCTGACTCTTTTCTGGCTCTTTGTCTCTTACCTTTTCCTGGCCTATATACTTTATAAGGCCGTTTGCTCATTGAATTTGGCTGACTTGAGAAGGGGCGCATTCTTTTTGGTTACTCCAGGGCAATAAAAGAAGTATAGAGTTATTTAGACCTGTTATAAAAATTTGGGACTCCACCCTGACCATTGATAGGTATGATATTTCTTTCTTTCCCCTAACAGTAAACCCAAGTCAGCCTGCCTATTACACTTTCTGGGTGGCAACGTGGGAAAAAGAGACCTGGGATGTGATTGGTCCTGAATGACTCTGTAGTATCTCATGCCATCAGTCTGGCACAATATTGTTTTTTATTTTTGAGTTAGAGTCTCACTCTGTCGCCCAGCCTGGAGTGCAGTGGCATGCTGCTCACAGTCACCCCAGCCTCGACCTGCTGGGCTCAGGCGATCCTTCTGCCTCAGCTTTCCAAGTAACTGGAACAATGGGCGCACACCACCACGCCTGGCTAATTTTTGTGATTTATTGTAGAGACGAGGTCTTACCAAGTTGTTCAGGGTGGTCTTGAACCCCCAGGCTCAGGCAATCCTCTCTCCTTGGCTTCCCAAAGTGCTGGGATTACAGGCTGAGCCACCGCGCCATGACATTGTTTTAATTTGATTACAAATCCACATGCTTCTCCTGATGCCTGAGCAGTGATGTTCAATAATGTATGGCAATTGAGGCTGCAACTTCTCAGTGACACTGCCCATGTTTTTTTTTTTTTTTTTTTTAATTCAACCAATGTAATTGTGATCCAAATCAAGTTTGACAACAAATCTCAAACTGGAATAACTGGGAAACTTCCAGGTTATACATTTGTACATGGAGGAGAATGGGCCATATAATGTCTCACCATTTGAGATAGAGACTGCTTTTTGACTTATCACTCCCTGTAATTATTGGCAATGATACCAAGGACTGATGAGTTAACATCTAATTCACTGAATTAGCCTCTAATTCAGTGAATTAACTAACCTCTTTTGTGTGGGTCATTATGGATAATAGACTGATATTTGACCACAACCTGACTGTGGTAGATGGAGTGATGGCCATCCAAAATGCTCACATGCTAATCTGCAGATGTTGTGAATATATTGTTGTACTTGGGAAAAGAGACTTTGAAGATGTGGTTAAATGAAAAATCTTGGAATGATTATCTGGATTATCTGGATAGGCTCAATGTAATCACAAGGGTCCTGATAAGAGAAAGGCAGGAAGGTCAGAAAAGAGTATAGATGGAAGGATGGAAGCAGAGGGGAGACAAGATGCTGTTAAGATGGAGGAAGGGGACTCTTCTGGAACTCATGGGGTGGACAGCTGGGGTTGGGGGGGTGGGTGGTGGCCCTGGAGTAGGGGTTATGGTCGGACGTAGAGAACTGGCTGTGGGGCTGACAAGAAACTAATCAAGTTCCTGGGGAATCAAGGTAGAATTTCATAAGAACATAATGGATGGAGATTAGAAAACCTATGGTGGTTGTGAAGGCCCTGATGTCATGAATGTCAAATTGGTATCTTCTGATGGTCTTGAATTTATTGTAAAAAGAGAGCATGCACTAACATCAGGAACAACAAAAGCCATGTTGAGTGGCCCAGGTCAGTTTGCTGAGAGTGAAACCAATGAGATCAATTTTAGAGAGATTCCCTTCACATGTGCAATCAAAAGTATGCATGTATTTTACCTACAAAGTTCACTACATTAACAGCTCCACCGACATTCTTGAATTCCCAATTGCACCTGAAATTGCACTAAAATTGCTGATGGCTGCGAACTTCCTAGATTGTTAAGTAAAGTAAGTTATAATTTAAAAAAAAGATGGAGGAAGGCGTCATGGGCCAAGGAATACAGGAGGCCTCTAGAAGCTGGAAAAGGTAAGGAAATAGATTTTCCCCTAGAGCTTCCAGAAGAAATGCAGTCCTGTGGACCCATTATAGACGTCTGGCCACTAGAACTGTAAGATAATACACTTGTGTTGCTTTAAGTCGATGTTTGCGGCAATTTGTTATAGTCGTAATAGGAAACTTGACAGATTTTGGTATCGAGAGTGGGATGCTACTGTAACACCTAAAAATGTGGAAGTGGCTTTGGAGTGGTTAATAAGTAGAGGCTAGAAGAAATTTGGAGAACAGGATAGAAAAAGCCTGGATTGTCTTGAAGAGGCTGTAAGTAGAAATATTGATGTTAAAGACTGACTGTGAGGGCTCAGAAGGAGTTGGGGAGTATTGTAGAGAAAACTTATATTACCTAAGAGAATACCGAATAATTACAAACAGAGCATGGGTAGAATATGCTAGAAGCACTGTTGATGAGAGTTCAAAAGGAAATGAGCAACACGTTGCTGGAAACTGAAAGGAAGGTGATCCTTGTTATATAGTAGCAGAAAGCTTCCGGTTGAAAGCAAAGAGTTGAAGGTGCAGCCTTGTTTTATACTGCTGCTTATAGTAAAATGTGAGAGAAACAGAGATTGAAGGAAGACCTATTAAGCAAAAAAAGAATCAGTACTTGATAATTTGGGAAATTCTCAGTCAATGCATATTGCAAAAGATACTAAAACTAGGAGATTTACTGTCAAGGTAGTGTGCCCGGAAGAGAAAGCCAAGGGTGTATGACTGGACAACTTTTTGCTAGTGCCTCAGAAGGATTAAAAGACCAGAGTATTCAAGTATTCAATCATACAGAAGGATCTTTTTTTTTTTTTTAAAGTTGGGGACTCATTCTGTTGCCCAGGCTTGAGTGTAGCGGCACAATCACGGCACCACAGCCTCTACCACTTGGGCTCAGGCACTTCTTTCCACAGCCTTCTGAGTAGCTTTGCCACCATGCCCAGCTAATTAGAAACAATTTTTTTTTTTTTGAGTTGGAGTCTCACTCTGTTGCCCAGACTGGAGTGCAGTGGCCGCGCCCGGCCACCACAGACTCGACCTGCTGGGCTCCGGCGATCCTTCTGCCTCAGCCTTCCAAGTAGCCGGAACTACAGACCCGCGCTACCACGCCCGGCTAATTTTTGATTTATTGTAGAGATGAGGTCTCACCAAGTTGCCCAGGCGGGTCTCGAACCCGCGGGTTCAGGCGATCCACTCACTTCAGCCTCCCAAGGCGCGGGGTTACAGGCTGAGCCACCGAGCCCAGCTAAAAAAACAATTTTTTTTTTGTAGAGACGAGATCTCGCTATGTTGCCTAGGCTGGTCTTGAATTCCTGGGCTCAATTAGTCCTCCCTCCTCAACCTTGCAAAGTGCTGGGATTACAGGTATGAGCCACTGTGTTCAGCTGTCACAAAGGGCTCTTTGAAGAGATTAGATGTGATTTATGGATTCCTTAAGCCAGCTAAGCAGAAGTCACAAATAGAGATGGGGTTATCCAGGAAAGAAGTGTGAAGGACCCTCTTGCCTAATGCTATGAATCACTATGATTTAAGCAGGGGACCCACAAGTTTTTTGAGAATGTTATATGAGCAGAAACACTACCAGCTTGGGCTGAAAGGGACACAGACAGGATGAAGTGAAAAAAGGTTATAGGACTCCCAAAGTTCTCAGGCAGGAAGCAGGCTATTAAAACCACTAAGCTAAAAACATGTGATACCCTTCAAGAAAAAGAAAGAATGACTTCAAGGTCAGAGCCTCAGGCCCAGGGAATTACTCCCAGACCTTGAAGCCTAATGGAATTTGCCCTGCTGGGTTTCAAAATTGCTTGGGAGCGTGGACTCTTTATGTTATTGCCACAAGATACTTTTTTATTATGCAGGAAAAAAAGAATAACTGCAGCGGATAAATCTGGCACCTTAACCGAGTAATCAGAGTTAACATCACCTGCCATGGGGCAAATGGAAATTGAGTACTGCCTGATAGAAGACAATAAGAAGAATACAGCATTACTTCTGTGAGATTCCTGTCAAAAATGGAACCAGAATCTAATTTTGAAGAAACATTCAATAAACCCAAATGAAAGACAAACTAAAATAACTGGTCCAGGCCAAGCATAGTGGCTTACACCTGTAATCCCAACACTTTGGAAGACTGAGGCGGGAAGATCACTTAAGGCCAAGAGTTTGAGATCAGCCTGGCAATATTGCAAGACCCTGTCTCTGCAAAACACAAAATTAGCCAGGCATGGTGGTACATGCCTGTAGTCTCAGCTACTGTCCTTGGAAGGTTGAGGTGGGAAGATCTCTTTAGCTGGGGAGTTCAAGGCTGCAGTGAGCAATGATCATGCCACTGTGCTCCAGCCTGGGTTACAGAGTGAAACCTTGTCTCATAAAATAAAATAAAATAACTCCCCTGTGTTCTTCCAGATATCAAGGTCAGGAAAGACAAAAACAAACTGGGGAATTGTCCCAGATTAAAGAAGAAAATAAAAGGAAGGCTGGGCTCAGTGGCTCAGCCTGTAATCCCAGCGCTTTGGGAGGCCGAGGTGAGTGAATTGCTTGAGCCCGCGGGTTCGAGACCTGCCTGGGCAACTTGGAGAGACCTCATCTCTACAATAAATCAAAAAAATCAGTTGGGCGTGGTAGCGCACGCCTGTAGTTCCAGTGACTTGGAAGGCTGAGGTGGAAGGATCGCAGGAGCCCAGCAGGTCGAGGCTGTGGTGGCCGGGAGCGTGCCACTGTAGGCGACAGAGTGAGACTCTAACTCAAAAAAAAAAAAAAGAAAAAAAGAAAAAAAGGAAAAAAGAAAATCTTGGATTGGATCCTTGAGTAATACAAATTTTTTTTCCTCTTATGCTATAAAATATATTATTAGGACAGTTGGTGAAAATTAAATAAGTTCTGTAGTTAGTTACATACTAAACTGGATATCAGTGTCACTTTTCCAGATTTATTTATTTATTTGCTCTCTCACCTACACTGGAGTGCAGTGGCATGATCATAGCTCACTGTAACTGCAAGCTCCTAGGCTTAAGTGATCCTCCTGCCTCAGCCTCCCGAGTAGCTGGAACTATAGGCTTGTGCCACCACCTGGCTGAATTTTTATTATTTGTGTAAATGGGATCTTGCTATATTGCCTAGGCTAGTCTTGAATTCCTGGGCTCAAGCAATCCTCCCTCCTTGGTCTCCCAAAGTGCTGGGATTATAGGTGTAAGCCACCATGCCCAATCGACTTTTCCAGATTTTAATAGCTGTATTATAGTATGTAAGAGCATGCCCTTGTTTTTTGGTTGACATACACACTTACGTATTTATGTCTATGACTTTCTTACAAATAGGGAGAAATACACAAAAATATATATTTAAATATAGAGACAGAATGATAAACAAATATGGGAAAACATTAACATTTGGTGACTCTGAATTAAAAGTATATGGAAACTATTTGCGATCCCGGATGAAGATTATTTACTTTCACTCCAGACAGTGCTTCCATCCTGGGAGTGTTGTGCACAGTGTTATAATGACCTAAGCGAAAGCTAAGATGCTGTCACAAAGAGGCCTGACAATACAGTGGTTTAGGAACAAAGCATTTTATTCTCATTCTCAAAGCAGTCCCGGGTGCATGGGTGGGTCCATTTGGTCTGGTCAGTCATTCATGGGTCCTTCCATCTAGTTTCTCCCCATGGGCCTTGGGGGACTGTTCTCTTCTACAAGGTTGACACTGGTTTGCAGGCCTGCCCCATTCCAGATCGTGACTAAGAAAGCACTTGTGCCATGTTTAAAGCCCAGGTCTGTAAGTGGCACACATTGATTTGAACTCATGTTCCTGATGGGGAGGTCCTAGTCTCGTGACCACACTTAGTTGCCAGGGAGGAGTTTGTGATGGGAAAGGTGTCGTGGGGTAGAGCTGATCATGTGCTCAGATCAAACTCAATTACTATGGAGGAAGCTTGGTGGACAACTATAAATCTTTGTCACGAGTACCCTATGCAAATCTCTGTCACAATATTTGTTTGTTTGTTTTTGAGTTGGGGGTCTCACTCTGTCGTCCAGGCTGGAGTGCTGTGGCATGATCATGGCTCACTACAGCCTTGACCTCCTGAGCTCAGATAATCCTTTTGCCTCAGCCTCCTGAGTAGCTGGGACTCCAGGTGCATGCCACCATGCCTAGGCAATTTTATGATTTTTTTTTTTTTTTTGAGTCAGGATCTCACTCTGTCACCTAGGTTGGAGTACAGTGGCATGATCATGGCTCACTGCAGCCTTGACCTTCTGGGCTCAGACAATCCTACCACCTCAGTCTCTTGGAACTATAGAAATGTGCCACCATGCCTGCTTAATTTTTTGTAGAGGTAAGTTCTTGCTATGTTGCCCAGGCTGGTCTCGAACTCCTGAGCTCAAGTAATCCTCCCACCTCGACCTCTCAAAGTGCTGGGATTACAGGTTGTGAGCCACTGCACCCAGCCTTTTGTCACAATATTTGTAGCATAGTTTTATGTATTTATCTCCCTCCACCAGCCTGGGAGCCCCCTGAGGACCAAGGACCACAATTTTAATTCTGTATCCCCAGTATCCAGCTCACACATATAGCATTCTTCATGTGTCTATTGAAAAAATGAATGAGGTGAGTTAAGCATATGGGTTCTGGGGAGCAGGACAAAGGCAAAAATGAGGGATACTTTCATTGACTGATTCAGAAAGCGAATCTGAGCTTACCTAGGACACTGTGCACCAAGTCTGTGTGAGGCATTTGGTGAAAAGATTTGCTGTGAAAAGAATGAACTGATTCAGCCAAAAAGAGAAGAAAAAATATGCAAATTTCAAATGTGATGCTGTACAGTTCACCTAAAAAAAAAATCTCCTGATTGTCACCAAGTAACCTCACTTTCTCTGTAGTCATCAGCATGGGAAGACATAAAACAGGTCAACCTGTGAATTTACTCGTTTTAGACAGAGGTAGAAGATGGAAAAGTAGTTTTGAAGCATGTGGGAGGAACTGCTTATACAAAACCTGACTTCCCAGCTGCATGGTGGGAGCAGAGGAGCAGGTCCAGGGACCTTTGTTTTTCTGCAGACCCCACCCTCCAATCCCTATAGAAGGAGAGTTTCCAGGTGGCCTAAGTCAGCAGAACTGAGCAGTGCTTCCATCCTGGGCTCCCAGAGACAACAACAGATGGCAGATAGGCAAAGCAAATTAATCAAGCCACCAAATGTTCCCAGATTTGGTTTTCAAATTCACTAGGCTAGTTACACATGGCCACTGTTGTTATTGTGCATCATCTTTGTTTGACAGCATTGTCCAGCCCTTCAATTTTGCTCAGTGGCTCAGGCTAAAGAACATATGCCTTGTATTTCAATGAGCATTTCCCAAAGTTCAAGGGGATTCTAAGGCTGCAAAGAGTGGTATGCCAGGAGTTCATGTACAAAGGCCATCTGTGGGGCCCTTTTCAGTGTTCTGATGTAGCGTCAAAGGCAGAGACTTGAACTCAGTCTTTTAGGAAAGCTCCTTGAACATATTACAAATGCCCCATTGGGATTCTTGTCCATCTCTTGTGTTTGGAGGAGTTGATCATGACTTTTAAGATCTCTCCCATCTTTCCATCCCTTCCTATTGTCCATGTGAGACCTTAGCTTAGTGCAAAGCCGACTGTATTACAGTCTAACCACCCACCCATCATGTAAAGCCTTCGGCAGTGAGTAGGCAGCCAAACACCAGTGTGGTATCAGACTCCAGAGAAGGCACTAGCCTACACGGACAAGGGCCAGCAAAGCGTTTGGTGTGGGTTTTGCTCATAGACCATCTGGATGTGTTAGATCACACCCACAGGATGATTTTAATGTCAAAAGAAACAGCCTTCAGAGAAGAACTATTGAGAGGGCAATTTGATCATAGCTTGGAGTGAGGAGAATGGGAGACAGCAAGAGATGGGAACAGGCAAGGTGGGCACATCCCTGAGGACCATAGAAATGTCCCAAGACGTCTAAAAGGACTTTTGGCAACAGTGACCCCAAGGCAGTATGGAGTCCTGTGTCAGAATCAGAAGGTCCAGGTTCTAGTGCCATCTCTGAAGCATCTCCTGTCACCTCTCTGGGGCTGTTTCCCTTCTGTAGGATGAGGGGGTAGGACTCCCGAGATGATTCTCAGTAGGCCACAACCACATGGTATGGCTGGTTTAAGCCAAAGTATCACAGGATGGAGAAGAACACAGAGGATGAGCTGTAGGCAGGGCCAACTCTGGGAGACCCAGCCATCTTCATTCATCAAAAGATGCATTCCACGTAAACTTGGCTGGTAGGAACGCAATCAGAATTTTTTGCTTACTGCCAGGGGAGTGAAAACCAGGAAAACAATTGACATGGTATCCATGAATCATAGCTGGTCTTGAGTTGAGTAAGAATAAATTCTTTTGTTTATGTACTACTTCTCAATTTCTAACATGCGTTTACTATTTTTTTTTTTAGGAAAAATTTGTATTAGTTGTAGAGATAGGATCTTGCTTTGTTGCCTAGGCTGGTCTTGAACTCCTGGGCTCAAGTGATCTTCCCATTTCAGCCTCCTGAGTAGCTGGGACTACAGGCACAAGGCCATCACACTTGGCTTAAAGTGTTTTTAAGCTTTACTCTTTGGGGATAAGTAGAGGATAATTAACCCATTTTAGGAATAAAGTTGCATAGAATTTGAGACCTGCTAACAAATAGTAGAGATGGGCTAAACCTAACTGGTGTGATTAGGAAGGCCAAGGCCCTCCTCATCTGCCCTAGGACATGCCTCTTAATCAGTCAAACAGTGAGAAGTACCTACATTAACCCTTTAGCATGAATTGGTCACCACATTAAATTGGTTAATTCTTATGTGCACAGGTGAGAGTGGTGGGTATATTTAAAGCTCAGACCCAAACTATTTGTACCTCCTAAAGCGATTGGAGTTTAAAAAGGAAGAAAAAAATACCTAAAATAAAAGTGTTATAAAAGATAAAATATATTGGTTAGCTGTCACCTAATGAATAGCAAAATCCTGGGACAATCAGGCACGGATTGGCTACAATTTGTTGGACAGGAGGGTGAAGGGAAAGGTCTGGATGCTCACACAGTGCTCACATGGGCAAGATAAGTCCAGGCTGAAGCTTGAAGGGTCCAGGGGCAGGATGAGTGCCTGGACACATCCACAGGGCCATGGGTTAGAGATTTGGGGCAGTAGGTGCAAGGCCAGAAGTGGGTCCATGAAGCAGAGGTCTTGACACATCTAGAACTTCCGCAATTTTGTCTAAGACAGGCCCTGTCCAGGATACTGCATTTAGCACAGTGGAGGAAAACGGAGTGAATTCCTGGAAGAGAGGCTGTCAAATGCAGCAGAAATAAGAATGACTTCAATTCCTTACAACATATCCATATTCCAAGGCTCTATTCTCAGGATTCTGACTGCATAGGTCTGAGGTGCAGCCCAGGAACCTATATTTTCAAATGGTCATACCAGGTGATTCTGTTGCAGATGAGTCATGGATTACACTTAGGACAACACTGTACGAAATTTGAAACCAAAAGAAAAACAATAGACATTCGATGTAATACTTGAGTGGTATTTACTTCTTCTGTTTCCTGTGGATATTTGGTGCCAGATCTGAAGGCAATGGGTGGGTGCTTTATGGCATTTCTACCTGCTGCCATGAAAGAGAGGTTTTCCCATCACCATACTGTGAGGTCTCTATTTTATTTTTTTTGAGTTGAGGTCTCACTCTGTTGCACTGGCACAATCATGGCTCACTGCAGCCTTGACTTCTTGGGCTCAGGCAATCCTTCTGTTTCAGCCTCCTGAGTAGCTGGGAATATAGGTGCATGCACCATGCCTGGCTAATTTTTTTATTTTTGTTTTGTTTTGTTTTTCTGTAGAGACAAGATCTCACTATGTTGCTTAGGCTGGTCTCAAAATTCCTGGACTCAAACAATCCTCTCACCTCGGCCTCCCAAAATACTGAGAGCCACTGTACCCAGCCTGTGTGGTCTTTAGGTTGAGAAGGCTATGGGGGTCCTCCTTCTGTATTTCCCCAAAAAGGACACAGGTCGAATAACTTGTCACTTGAGGTAGTTAGGGGGCTCCCTGGTATGACTGGGAGTCACAGAGTATCCAGGGAAATTGAGCAGGAACCCAAGTCTCCAATGCATCCATTAGAGGATGGAAAGAGCCAGCTGACTTTGAGTTATGAGGCCATAATTCCATGTCAGGATTCTGGCAATAGCATAAACCACTTGAATTCTTCCTTGGTAGTTTATGAACGCCTTGCCCTCTCTGCCCTCACCCCACCTCCTGACATGGAAGATTAATAGCTCTATAAATTACAGTTATATTAAAATATATGCATTATATCACGAATGAGGCTTTCATATGGGTATGAAAGCGCCCTCAACTTCCGTTTCCCTGGGTGACATGTCTTGCTTTGTGCACTCATGCAGTTTCAGTGTTAAAAAATAAAAAGGGACTTCCAGACTTACTTAAACTCTACAAAAGGTTGTGGGCTTTGAGTAAGACTATTCTGGGCTGGGAAACAGCAAATGTCAGAGTACAGAGGCAAGAAAGAAAAAGATGGACATTGGGGAATACCCAGGAGAGAAATATGGCTAGAGCAGAGAACTTGAATAGGTGGAGGCTACGGTGTGTGTATGTGTGTGTGTGTGTTTGTGTGTGTGTGTGTGTGTGTGAGAGAGAGAGAGAGAGAGAGAGAGAGAGAGAGAGAGAGAAATCTGAGTGTACAAGGTATATTGGAAGAAACATACCTTTGCAGATTTCTGGTAGGCACATGATGAAAATGATGTCCAGAGTGGATTGGTTGACTGCCCAGGATGACCTTAGGGATGACAGGCTGCCTGGAATAACACCATGAGGGGTACAAGGAGAATTATCTTGAGGCTATGTTTGCATAATGAGCATTGTATTATTATTGTTGTTGTTGCTATTATTATTACTATTATTTTAAATCAGGATCTCTCTCTCTCTGTCATCCAGATTGGAGTGTAGTGGCATGATCACGGCTTACTGCATCCTCAACCTCCTGGGCCCAGGTGATCCTTCTGCCTCAGCCTCTCAAGTAGCTGGGACTACAGACTATTCTGGGCTGGGAAACAGCAAATGTCAGAGTACAGAGGCAAGAAAGAAAAAGATGGACATTGGGGAATACCCAGGAGAGAAATATGGCTAGAGCAGAGAACTTGAATAGGTGGAGGCTATGGTGTGTGTGTGTGTGTGTGTGTGTGTGTGTGTGAGAGAGAGAGAGAGAGAGAGAGAGAGAGATATGCCATCATGCCCGGCTAATTTTTTGACTTTTTATAGAGACGAAGTGTCTGGCCATGTTGCCCAAGCTGGTATTGAGCTCTTGGGCTCAATCAATCCTCTAGCCTCAGGATTTCAGGTGCTGGGATTACAGGTGTGAGCTACTGCAACTGGTGAGCATTGTATTTTAATCGCTTGGATTGTGTGTTTGGAGTGGCTAGTCAGGAGCTCATGGGATCAGTGGTAGGCGTCCTTGTTGCTTTTCTTTTAAGAGGGCAGAGAAGCCCACTTTGTTTTCCTGTCTCCTGGTCCTCTATGAAGCTGTGCTTATCTCCAGATTTCTTGATCTGTGTACAAGCATATTACATCCATGCCTTACTCCAGGGACAGAGCCAAGGACTTTAAAAACTAGGTCTCCCGATTTCTGGTATCTACTATGCCATGGTGTTATCTCTTAAAGGGATCGTTCTCTAACTATTTATTGAAACTTTATTTTCTGAATTCCTTTAGTCAAAGTCCAGATCCCTTCCCCAGGTTGGAGGTCTGGCCCACTAACATCATACTGTGGAGGGCTCTGGAAGTCAAGGGGGAGGGAAGAAGTAGAGGAGAAGAGGAAAGAAGACAAAAGGAAGGAGAAGAAGAAAGGGGAAGTAGGACAGAGGGGAGAAGCAGTAAAGAGCGGTTGAGAGATGGGATGGTGGTTTGTAGAAGGGTGCCAGATGCTGACCTGGAAGCAAGAGGATGTTGTGGGATGTGAGAGCAGCTTCTCACTTTTACCACGCGGGGGCAGACTCTACTTACAAAAAAAAAGTGACAACTTGCAAAGGCCGTAGGGTGAAAGTGATCCTCTTGGTGCACAGAAGATTTGATATTGACCTGGTCACTCACTTCTGGTCCCTCAATAGCTAGAATCCCATCTCTCTTAGCCCCATCTCACATCACGTGGGGTATAGAGTGACAGTTAAGCAGATACCACCTAGAACAAAACGCTTTGCCCACTCACCTTACTATTTGAAATGTGAAAAGCAGAGGCTTTTATGCTGGGCTCTCTTTTCTCTACTGCTTTCTCTTTACTGCAGGGTTATTGTTCTAGGAATTTCCAAGGGTTGGAGAGCACTTTTAATTTCTCCCAGCTCCTCCTCAGTCTTTGTTTCTGTTATATTTTTAGCACAAGGTGATAAGAGTGCATGAGGATGTGTATTGTCAGTTTCTAAAAAAAAAATTTTTGTAAACTCTGAGCCTTTGTGTTAGAGGAAAATTTTTATTTGGAGAATGGTTAAAAAGAACCAAATTACTGCAGCTAGTTCTGCGGTGCTTAAAAAGCAATTGTTGCAAGCATCTGATTGCTTCTGAGCGTTAATGCAGCTAACATAGTGATAGCAGAAAAAAACGTGTACTCAGATATTAAAGGGAAACGATTTCCTCCACCCTCCAAGTTGTTAAGTATTATTATCCCTAAAAACAACATTCCAAAGTCCATTCTGTTTCCCTTTTGGTAGAATTTGCCCTTTTTGAACCATATACAACGAGTTAAACTCCAATGAGTATGTGCATTTTCTAAAATAGACTTTCTAAGTAGCCAATTAAGAAAAGAATCTCCTAAAAATAAAAATATTCCCTTTGGAATGGTGATTGGGCCTCTGAAGTAAAGAATCCCATTTGCGAGTTTAAAAGGAATGATAAGAACTCTCTACTATCTACTGATTGAGATAGGGTTGAGGAAAATGCAACTTTGCTCTTCCAAAAAAAAAAGTGTATAGATTGATAGATGATAGATACATAGAAAGATAGCAAATAGGTTGAACTATTGTGGGAAGTTTGGCTCCGTTAGTCTTATGCTTTTCAATGTGTTGCAGTGAGCAATAAAATTCAATGTATGTGAGCATAGGAGGCGGCGGTTTTATTCAAATTGTTTGTTAAATTTGGTGGCACAAGATGGAATGAAGCAAAGCTGCTGTTCTGTAGCAAGGTCTTGGGGCCCACCGGCTCCTCATCCTTAAGTATAATGAGAAGAGCATTACTTTCACTTAAGATTTACACAACTTTTTCTAAAACACCATCACACTAATTTAGTCGATCGCCCCTTTAACATTTCTAATCCATTACAGTGAAGGGGAGATGATTATTTCCGGATGTGGTTTCCATTCTCCCCTTCTAGTTTGCAAGCTGCATGCCGATGTTATGAAACTCTTGCAAGGAAAAAAAAAAGCCTTCGAAAATGATTTCTTGTTCTTAAAAAACAGGAGAACTGACTGTAAAGAATGATTTGCTATCCATCTCTGCTTTGCAGCCATGGAAAGTTGGGAGAGGATCACACATCCTCTCCAATTTGGCCACCACCTTCTTGGTTGAATGGTGTTTCTAAATGAAATCTCTGACAGCCTTCACCAGGGCTATTAATTTGTACCTTGCAGAAACGTGATTCAAAATTTTCTGGAATACAAACCCCAAGAGGAGGTTTTATAATGAAGAAATCACATGAATAGGAGTAACTGGAACTGGAATTTTCTCTGAAAGTTGACATGATCTCTTACCTGAAAATCAAAGGCTTTGACCCAAACTTTGAGATTCCCTCTCTCGCTTGATTGGTATTAGTACAGAATCACTGAAGGGCTGATAGAACTCATGAGGTCTGTTTGTTTGCTACTAGTGTAGGACCAAGACTTGGGCTTTCTCATATTTGACTCTGTCTCTTGAGATACTCTTGTTTTTAGTACCTAATTTTATTGTTCATTCTTACTAACCTTCCAATCTCAAAACACTTTAAGGAAAAAGTATACCAAAAGTAATTACTTGGGGAACACACAGGCCATATCTATATATGAGATCAAACATTTCCAACCTTCCCTTGCCATTTGCCTCTAAATAACTACTTTTCTTTCTAGTGCTTTCTACTTGTTTTTGTGACAAACAAACAGCGGGGAATGTTTGCAGGCTAATTACTCAGGGACCATTATGTGATCCTGCAGGGAGTAGGACTAAGTGGAATTCTACTTCCAGCTTTACTTTCAGGGGGAAAACACACCCCAAGAGAGGGTCAGGTCTATGCCAACTTCTCAGATCACAGGCTCCAGGAGTCCCTTGTCCTCCTCTAAGCAGGAGGACTCTAACTACTGAGCGGACAATGCCTAGTCTTTGTGTTGCTATGCAACCAACCTTTCCCTCCCCTCATCCAGGGGTTTGAGTGTGGGTGTGAAAAGGATGAGAAACATAGAGGGGCAGGAAAGAAGATAACAGCAGTGACTAAGCATCTAGACTTATCTTCTTATTTGGGGAAAACAAAAATCTCAGCAAAAAATGTTGTGGTCACATAGAGAATTGTGGGAATTTCTCAGAAGAGCTGGTGTTTTGCCCAACCCAGTCCCAAGGACCTGCCTAGTCCTGCCTGTTCTCAAGAATGTCACATCCTGGCCTCTGAGGAAGGACACATTCAGCTGCAAGTGACAGACACCCACTTCAGACTTCTTTTAAAAATTACTCCAGGGGTGCTACTTGCTTCAGGAATCAGATACTCTTCCTGAGTCACTGACCATCTCTGCATCTCCCACTTTGTTTCTGCCTGTTCATTCCTGAGACAGGTGAGAAACATGGCTGCCAAAGGCCTGGAAATTACAATCAACCACCTTTGTGCATCTTGAGGAGGAACGTGTGGTCAGGTCTGGGTCAAATGCCCACCGAGGAGTCAGGGATGGGTGAAGTTAGCTTCACCCAAGCCATAAGGAATGGACTTTCCACAGGAAAGAGAGGTTCTATTACCAGAAGCACATGAGGAAGTGGTTCAGGACACCCCAAACCAAAAAATGTCTAGTGCACAGTGCTTATCTATATACATTAAAAAATGCTGGGATCCATACTATACTGTAACTATCTTGCAGTGAAGGCTTTGTCTCTTAAGAAAACTGATGCTTCTGCTTTTTTGCCTTTTCTCTTGGGTCCGGTTTTAACCTGCACCTTGACCTCTGCCCTTGGTCTTTGGCATCTGTCTTTGCCCCACCTAGGGCTTCCATCATAGGACACAATGTTCACCTTATCAATATTTCTCAACACCTATGAGTTCCTAAGTGTGTGGCCTGATTCTCCCTTTGGCTTAATCATGGGCACTCCCAGAATCCAATAGCTGTCTTTGATGGTAGACATGGCTCTTTGTCCTGGCTCTAGTGGTGACCTCTTGCCTCAGTGGAGCACTGTTCCTCAGGTCTGGCCAGATTGGCCTAGTTCCTTTTGGCCTTTTCTTGTCTGCTCTGTCTCAGAGCTGAGCCTGACCAGGTACTGACAGGGAGATGACTCATTATACTGCAAAGAACATGCCGACTTTGCGCTTGGACTGATTCCTGGCCAACAGTCTCACTAGGCTGCACATACGGGCCTGGAGAAATATAAGGGTATGAGCTTCTAGATGACAACATCGTACATATGTGGTGGGTGCACTGTTTCCTTTCATGTGCATGGAAAGTCTTAGAAGGGGAAATATTCCCCTCATGACATATTTTACATTGGCAGTCATGTTTTCCTGGAAATTGATTTAACTTTTAACACTTCAGAAAGGATCTGATGTAAAACACTAATAGCCAGAGAGAAGGATTGTGGTTCCCATCTTTCAACCCCACCATGCCTTTCCCCACTGACTAGTGTACATTGTTCTTCACATTATGATCTCACCACAGTTCATTCATTTACTAGTTCCTTCATTCATTCACAAACAGTTGAGTGCTAGGCTCTTTGGCACTCAATGTACTAAGGCAATGGTGAATATGCCCCTGCTCTTACCCTCAAGGTACTCTCAACCTAGTCAAAGGCTAGACTAATAAATACTGTATTCAAGCACAATAGAACAGATGCTCTTAACTGCATCTAGGACATCAACAAGGACCTCAGAGAAGACAATTTTGGGGTGGACAGGGGGAGTGGGCAAGGTTTCCATGGGAAGGGAGTTGAATCATGTAGAATGAGCAAGAATTCATTAGGTGGAAATTTGGAAGAAGTGTATTCTAGGAGAAAAAATATTCCAGGTGGTATATTCCAGGAAGGAGCATGTTGGATGGCACAGGGTTGAGCTGTCATGGTGGGATTGTGAAAGAGTAATTAGGTCCAGTAGCACATAGGGCAGAGAAGAGAGGGTAGAAGCAGGACACAACCCTGGGTGGTAGGCAGAGGTCAGATCATGCAAGGTTTTAAAAATTATATTAGGCGGGGCACAGTGGCTCTGGCTTGTAATCCTAGCACATTGGAAGGCCAGGACAGGAGGATTGCTTGAGCCTAGGAGGTCAAGACCAACCTGGTCAACATAGTGAGACCTCATCTCTACAAAATAAAATAGAAAAAAGTTAGCTGGGCATTTTGGCATATACCTGTAGTCCCAACTACTCAGGAGGCTGAGACAAAAGGATCAACTGAGCCCAGGAGGTTGAGGCTTCAGTGAGCTGGGATGACGCCACTGCACTCCAGCCTGGGCGACAGAGTGAGACCCTCTCTCAAAGTGAAATAAAATAAAATAAATACAAATTGTATTAAGGGTTTATATTTTATCCAGAGGGGAAACAACTAAAAGGTTTTAAAATAGGAGTCTATTGTGATTAAATTTGCATTTTAGAAAAATCACTCTGGGACTAGTGGATGTACTGCTTGGAAAGAAATAAGAATGAGACAGGAAGACCAGCTAAGGAGATATGGTGGTAGTCCTGGCCTAGACCAGGGCAGTCAAGGCAGGGCTTGGAGGCAGAGGAGCAGGTTTAACATACATTGAAAGAGGACGTTTTCAGGGATCATTTCTCCAGTTCACTACTGGAGAAGTTTATCTGAATATGTGGAGCACTGGAGGAGAGGCGCCGTGCTCTCTGCTGAGGGTGAAGCTGGCTCTTGGTGTTGCTTTGCTGAAATGGCTATTATCCACTGATGGGTGTTCTTCTCTTTCTTCAGGAGAATAAGAGGGAGAAAACACAGTCTGAGCGGTCCTGGAGAAGGAGGAGGAGAAATATAGTACATTGAAAGATATCAGAACATAGCAAGGATTTAGGATAAATGCTTGGCTTTAGTTTTGGGTGATGCAGTATGTGAAAAAGTCACTAAAACAGACTGGGGAATATAGACTTAGTGTTTATTTGGCTATCTTCATCCAGTTTTTCATCTATCTAGTTGAAATCGAAGGAGAGACTCCAAGTATAGATGTCTAGTGGTGCTAAAGACATAAGATTTGAAAGTTGTTTGTCATAGAAGGCACAGCAAAACTGTGGGGGTGCATGAAGACATTTAGGGAGTACACAAAGAATGAGATGGGGAGAGGGCCAAGGACAGAACTCTGAGGAATACCCACTCTTAATGAGAAGAAGGAAGAATTGTGGGTAGACAAAGAAGTCAAGGGCAGATGGCAAGTGCAAAGGTGTATGAGAGGGTCATAGAAATCTGGTGTACATTTCAGGAAGAAAAGAATGATGAACTGTGTCATGGAGAAGACGATGAACTGAAGATTGATAGATTGTTCACTGGATTTGTTAGTGAAAGGTTCTCTGGTATCTTTGCCTGAACAATATCAGCAGAGTTAAGGTGCAGAAGTTTGAGTTCAGAGAGCCAAAAAGTGAATGGGCCTGGGAGTGGTGGCTACTCAGGAAGCTGAGGCAGGAGGATCACCTGAGCCCAGCATTTTGGGAGGCTGAGATGGGAGGACTGCTTGAGCCCAGGGGTTCGAGACCAGCATGGGAAAAATAGTAAGACCTTATCTCTACAAAAATATTAAAAAAAAAAATTAGCTGGGTTTGATGGCATCGGCCTGTGGTCCTAGCTACTCAGGAAGCTGAGGCAGGAGGATCACCTGAGCCCAGGAGTTCAAGGCTGTGGTGAGGTATGATTATACCACCACACTCCCGCATGGGCAACAAAGTGAAACCTTGACTCAAAAAATACAATACAATACAATACAACAGAAAAGACAAAGAAAAAGAAAAGAAAAGTGAATGAGAGGTAGGATGTTGGGGGCCAACAGCCTTGAAGGCCCACCAGATTGACAGGCTTAGGATTTGTGACTAATACGTGGTAAAAAGAAGTTTTCTGATTCTGTTTAAGCAAAGAATTGTTCTGAATATTTTTACTTATCATTTGTAGTTGTAGTTATGGTATTTAGACATAAGGTTCTATAAGTTTATAATCGTAGGCATAAGATTTAAGTGTAGTGAAAGTTTATATTAAGGTATATGTAGGTGATTTATAAGTTTGCTT